>JAQHUG010000217.1:2632013-2662134 GCA_028555095.1 Dicrostonyx torquatus
GCATTTTTCTCATATGTCTGCTTGTATATACTCAAGGGACTTGGCTTTCCACAGGGCAGGATATCCTGCCCCATATCAGGGAAGTGGGGGGGGGGGGGGGGGGTAGGGGGAGAGCGGGAGGGCCCGGGACAAGGGGAGTAAATGTAAATTTTTCTTTTAACAAAAAAAAAAAGAATTTCCCCTAGTATTCAAAAGTCACAAAAACCCACCTTTTTCAGAAAGCATTTTTCTCATATGTCTGCTTGTATATACTCAACTAATTGGTTTGGACTTAACTATGCCAACTCCAATTCCTGTAGGCCAAATTGTCATGGGGACTTCTAATTGTTCATTGCAGTGGCATGCCATAACCTTAAGAGAAATTTATGATTATAGTAAGTATAGCAACTGTGAAAAATAATGTTATCATTCTCATAAGTCTAATGTTCAGAAGGTTATGGTATGAATTGTTCTCAATTAGTAAAGATGGGCTATTTCTGCTTTCTAGAGTATGTGTCATTCAGGGATTATCACATGAATATGTAGAGTAGAACATAGAAACTCAGATGTGGAATGTCCTTGACATTCTCATTCTAGGTCATATCTGCTTTGGTTAGGACTAACACCCTGCGTCATGAGCACCATGCTCTGCCTCCTTTCTGGGATCCCTATACAATACCGTAACAATCACTTCAAAAGTTTCCACTCAGCTCATAAAAAAGGGGAAGAAGACCTGAGTGATCACTCAGAAGGTAAAGGGCCTGCTGTGCAAGCATGACAACCAGCCTTTACACTCTCGGCACAAGCTGCTCTCTGAACCATGCATGGGCACCTTGGCACACTCAGGCATGTGTGTGTACTCACACACAACACACACATGCTAGTAAACAAAAGAGCAAAGAACTTCCCAAGACAGTCTGGCCAGAACTGTCTTTAATTTTTACATATACTTTCTCAACATATTTGCTTCAAATTTTTGAGAAGTTATAATGTTTTCTGTAATAAATGTTATTGAATGTGTGAGTGGGAATTAAAATTCTACATGAATGTGGTAAGTCAAATGGTAAAACTTCTTGAACATATAATGATGGTGATGAATTTTCTGGAGTCATCAAAGTTAAATTTTACTATAGATTACAATAATTTTGCTTACCTGGACTTTGAGTGTGCCTATGATAACAAGGGTGGCTCTTGGGAACTGTGCCCAAAGTAAAGTAACAATGACAACCTACACATCCACAACTACACTTAAGTGATGAGGAAACTTAGTTAAAGGATTTTTGCTGAACTCAAACTTGGAGACTGTACCTCCCATTCTTGTTACCCAGTTTTTGAAATTTCTATTGTAGACTATGTCTATGAAAAATTCAACTAAGATTATGAAAGCTTGTTTGAAGACCTGTTCTGTAGAGTATTGATATTAATCTGAGATAGTCATTTATGGCAGCTGCAGAATCATAGGATAATTAGGCTTGTTGCAAGCTAGCAAATGCCCATCTGTAAATCCTGTCCCTCAGATTATATTGCATGAAATTCTCTAAGCCAATAGCAGATCCCAGAAATGAGTTAAGTCTGGGCATGGTGTTTATGTTGGTTGTGTTCCCACCCCTTTCTTACATGTGGCCCTCTGTCCTGAACTCCTCCGAAGACTGTGAGTTCACATACAAGAGTCTATGTGTCTGGCTTGTTAGCTTATCTAAAGAGTTTAGAGTATCACAGAACATCTCTTACATGCTTGTCTTGATAAACAAATCATAATCATATGTTATTAGAAAAGATTTATGCAAACTACAAAAGGTAAATATGAAATATAATAAGAGTCATAACAATTCTATCACAATCATTTGAAAGTTGCCACACACTTGACTTCCACCAAATTCAGGTATCAGAGTTTCTGGTCCAGGCAGCAGTTAAGCCGAGTTGAAGCTATCCTGAGAAGTCCATGCTGCAAAACAGATATCCTCCAAACTCAAGTTAGTTTCTCTTTCAAGCTTTCTGAGCAACCTGGTTATCGTGAATAGCACGCTGGCCAAAGTATCAAAATTTGCATGATGCATTAAAGAATACAGGGTATCTGTGTGGTTACTTTTCCCACCATTGCTGTCAAATCTGTACCTATGTTCCTGAAATAGAGAAGAAATAACTGAGGCTCAGAGTGGTTGAGGGATTTGTCCAAGGTTGATGCTTTAATAGCATATTTTTAATAGTAACACCAAACTTCAAACTTGAGTCTTTCATTTATCTTTCTAGTGGTTTCTACAGTAATCTTGCTACATTGATTTTAAAAAGGTAAGACTATAACAGGCAGATTTCTATGATAGCTTATGCATTAGTGGCTGTGCAGACATCAAGGCATAGCAAGTAGACATCTGTCTATCTGCACTTGATGGTGCCTGTGTTCGCATCTATAAATTCCTCTGTGGGGTGTGTGTGTGTGTATGTGTGTTACATTCATTTATTACAAAAAAAATGTGTTGACTCTTATGGTCTGGTTAAAAAAAAGCCCAGAATCTGAAGCACAGACAATCCAGAACAAAAGATACTACCAGGGCTGTGCCAACTTAAGTAGTCAGCACTGTCACCCAAGGCTATGACATATTCTGGATCAGGGCTTCAGCCAAGGGTCATGTTTGGGTCTGTAGCTATAATGCAGCCGGGGTCTGTGCTGATGTCTGTAGTTCCTAATGCCATTGAAGGCCATACTAGGGCTGTGGGCCACCATCTGGGGCCTTACTGATGTCTAGGGGACGTGCTGCCACAAGGTCCACGCTGAATCAGGGCCACGGTGACTCCAAGGCCTAAATTTCTGCCTAGGACCATGTCTGGATCTGTGCTCCTGCTTAGGCTGGAGTCTGTACTGATGTCATGGACCATGCTACCACAGAGGTCACTGGGACAGGAACCATGGGTGTTGACATTTGAGGTTAGTGCTGAGCTGGTCCCACCTCTCACTGGCCTCTTGCTGGATAATGTAGCACTAGAGCTGCCTCACCCATCAGTCAGGAAAGGTTGTCTCACCCTCACCATAGGGCAGCACACTAGAACTTGTAAGTGGTCATTTCCATGAATCATTGGTTTGGTTGGAGGCCTCTGGCCTCTGCTACACCATTGAATGGACTCACAATTCTATACTACAGCTTCCATGGTGAGATAAGCGTCTTCTCCATTTTTTGTTTTGTTTTTATTTTTGTCTTGCCTTTTATTTATTTTTGTTTGTTTGGGGTTTTTTTGTTTGTTTCTTTGGTTGGTTTGGTGGCTTTGGGTTTTTCTTTTAAATTTTGTTGTCTTTTAGGGGAGGTTGCAAAGCCAGAGGGTGGAGGTGAGGAGACGGATGAATGTGATCAGGATGCATGATGTTAAATCCACAAAGAATAAATAAAAATTAAAAAGGAAAAAGGAAGAAAAAATAATCACAGGGTGGGGGCTGGGACTTGGGGAGCATGTGAAAAGCTGTGGGCTAGAGGCAGAACTTCTTACCTTTTCTCTGTATCTGACTCTGCAGTCCTGGGATCTGCAAGTGGGGCTGCATTTAAAATTACCCTGTGAGATGATTTCCTTCATCAACTGTATTAATCTCTAAGGTTTAGTCGTGTTTTCAGAACCCATCACAGTCTCACTAAATTAGTATTTGATCAAATGACAGTGGAGCGACACTTTAAGAAACCGTCACATCAAAAAAAAAACCATACAGTCAACCCCTGGTCAATCCATAAACTTTATATTATCTTTAGATTGTAATCTCAAAATAAAGACAAGCTCAGTGTGATCCATAATTTTCCATACTATAGTAAGAATCATCGTATATACAACTAAAAACAAATTCATCTTATCCCCAGAAGAAAATTTGAAGTATTTGGGTGGCATTTTTCTTCTCCATTGACATCTTATAATTTAAATATAGATAATAATTAGAGGAGAAGAAAAAATGAAAGCAAATAATCTGGTTCCTTGCATATTGGTTATTGTTTCTGTTGTTGTCACCAAATACCTGGCAAATAGGAGCAATAGGAGACAAGGCTATGTTTCGGCTCATTGTTTAAAGAACACAGTCCATCATGACAGGGAGGATATGGTACCTAAGGTGGGATTGTCTGTAAAGGTGACAACTTGTGCCTGGCCATGTCCAGATAGGAAGTAGAAAGGATTGGACAAGAATGAGGACAGGAGAGCTATCGGTTTCGAAGATCAGCCCCACTGACCTCTCTCACCTAAACCCCAACTAAACCTTACTGTTTTACTTTTTTAATAATTTGTTTCATTGTTATGTGTTTATAGCTATTTTGCCTACATGTGTGTATATGTGCCATCTTCATGTATGGTACCTGTAGAGGTCAGAAGAGTTATCAGATTGCCTGGAACTGAACTTGCAAATGGTTTTGAACTATCTTGTGGGTGCTAGGAACTAAAACCTGGGTTCTCTGCAAGAATAACAAATGCCTTTAACTACAGAAACATCTCCCCAGATCTTAGGCCATAACATCTCAGAGATTCCATAGCCTCCCCAAGCAGTGCCACCCCTTGGAGCCCAACTGTTCAAATACACAATCATGTGGAGGTCCCTTCAGACTTAAAGCCTAACACATATGTGGGTGCACGTATACACATGCGCACACGCACACACACACACACACACACACATATATACATATATATATACATATATATATATATATATATATATATATTCATGCCAAGATAATTGTCACAGGTCCCATTTGTGGTTGCAGATAATATTTATTACTATCCTTCTGTACTCACCGTGTAAAAGGGCATGACTCTGAGTAAGCATCTCAGTTATTGCATTTGTCTTGGCCTGATTCAAGCCTCCATCCCACAAGGGAATTACCCATTAGCAGTCTGCCAGAGTTGGGTTGGGTTTCTGCAGATTTATACTGATTTTAGTGATAAAGCATGGAGTGATGTTAGATACCACATTCCAGAGAATATTCTTCAAGGCATTGCCACCTAATTTTTATCCTCATTGAGTCATCAAAGGGTGGTTTAATCTCATATTCCTGAAGCAGTTACTACAAGAAAGATGATGGACCCAATAAGATCAGTGTGTTTCATGAACATTGGCCCGTTACTGTATTTCATTGGCTAAGAAGTGAATTTATTGGTCAGAAAAAGATGCTGAGCACAATAGCGTAAGAGTTCATGAAAAACTAGGTGGCTCTGTGGGTGTCTGAACCTGGTCAGTGTGCCAGGATGATCCTGACTACCAGTAGAAACTCTCCCACAAAGTAGAGACAATGAGAAACAGGGGTGCAGTGAGGGAAGTCCCCAAAGGTCTCTTTTAGTACCCCTATATCCTGTGATACAAGTCAATTGAAAACTATAACAGGCTAATTAAATCAGGATAGAATGGCCATTCCTTTTCATGAATGAAGGCTTGAGTCACCACACCAAGCATAGGACTACAACCAAAGTAGTTAGAGAAATTGATTCATATCCAATTTGCCCATTTCACATAAACAAAACCATCCAGCAGGTGCCTACATACTATAGCATATTGAACAGTCTATGAACAAGGCCTGAGAGTCTTCTTTCTCTGTCAACTTATGTTAAAGAACACTCAATTGGGCAAAAGGCAAACAGAGGGAAAAGAAACAACCTTTCTATCTGGGGACAGCTGTTTCAGTTCTCACTCATGCTTTCTAGACTTCTTGTGATTGTTCCTTTGGGATTTTGAGTCAGCCTCTACAATGAAAAACTTGCTTGGGATACAAGGATGGATGATTAAATAGGTAATAGATTACAGAGACTTAGATGATAGATGATAAAAAGGTGAGATAGATAGATGATAGACAGATGGAGAGATATAAAATGGGTAGATGATAGGAAACTAGAGCTAGGTGATGGATAGGGAGATAATATGTTGATAGATGATAGATAATATTACAGTGATAAATGATACAGTCCATGTCCATTTGTCATATATCTAAGGTAACACATCTAAAGTTGGCAATGGAACTTGTTATAAGAAATGTGTTGGGTGTTTCATTGTTTTTTTGCACATCACAGCACATTTTTGCACATATTTGTATGATACAGGTTAATGGCTTGATGTGATCTAGAACCAATATACTGAAGATGTATAAAATTTCTGACAGTTGAATATGACATTGGTGTGGGACAATGGTCTGTATTGTGTCAATTATATTTTAAATAAACACTGATTGGCCAGTAGTCAGGCAGGAAGTATAGGTAGGACAACCATACAGGAAATAGAGGCAGGTCAATGAGAATAGGAGGATTCTGGAAAGAAGGAAGCCCATTCCTTCTGCAGTCCTGGCCCAGCCACAGAAGAAACAAGATGTGACTGCCTCATTGAATAAGGTACCGAGCCATGTGCCTAACATAAACAAGAATAATGGGCTAATATAAGTTATAAGAGTTAATAAGAAGCCTGAGCTAATGGGACAATCAATTTATAACTAATGTAGACCTCTGTGTGATTTCTTTGGGACTTAACGATTGTGAGAACCAGGCAGGACAGATAACTGGGACAACATGACATATTATCTGACTCTTTTTCAATAAGTAGAGACACTATATCCTTATCTAATAATTAGTATGATACACAAACTGGTAACATAATATTAACTATTGCACTCTGTTCCTAATTTATGCATTGCATTTTTGTACAAGTGCTATAGGGCATAGAATGTTTGTCTACATACACACTGTCACAAACATGTGACAAATGGGCTCTGCTGTGGCAGCATAGCTACATTGTCAGTAGACAACAATGATTTATGAGTGTCTTTATAATCTCATGGGACTTCTTACATACATGTGGACTGCTGCTGATGAAAGTTGTGTTGTACCACCTGTGATATATATCTTGCAGGTGTTGCTTTCCTGCTGAACCTAAGATTCCCACCATGCGGTCTATGTATGCTTTCTCTGTGCATTCAGCTAACACTAGCCTCTGTGCTGCTGTGCAGGAAGTTTGCACATGCTATTAAAGTCCCAAGTCAGTAGCTTTTTAGGAAAAGGAGATGATCCCTGGTGAGCCTGACCTAATTAAGTGATCCCTTAAGAATGAGTGGGCTTTTCCTGGTGAAAGAAATGAAAGAAGGAAGGAGTTATCTTGACAGGATCTTTGCTAGTCCTGGCCTGAAGGAGAAGGTCACATGGGAAGGTCCCACATAGACATCTAGGAGCTGAGAGCAATGCCGTGCTTACATCCAGCAAGGAGTCAGGAACCTTTGGTCACAGTCTGAGGGGCCTGGCAGATGAACAGGACCCTTCGTGCAGTTTCTAGAAAAGTCCTCACCTGTGTGTCAAACACCGAGAGGGACTTGTGACCTACTGAACTGGAAGATGACAAGATGTTGTTTTACCTGCTCAATGTGGCAGACACCCTGTGCAACAATAGAAAAGTAATAAAGGGATGCTCTCTTAGCTAAACACATATTCCCTTCTATAAAGCTGAGATTATCAAAGAGCCCTTGGAAGCTTCATTTTCCATCTGAGTCACATGTTCTTGGCAGCACAAAGTGGGGTAAATTTAGCACACAGTTCTGGCTTGCATTTCCTAGATTTCTCTGAAAGCCCTGGAGGCAATCTGAGGTTTAGAAAGGGAAAGAAACTCCCTAGAGCTCAACTTTGCATTTGCCCAGCTTGAGCATCTATGTAGCAGGTCCCAGGGTAATGGCTCCCAGATCTGCCAGCGACTGTAGAGACTAACCAGAACATGACTCTTCCATAAATACTGTCGGAGAATACTAGAAGGCTTTGGGATGATATTTTCTACTCGTAGACTGTGACTTGGCATTGATTTAGAGTCAAACATATTAAGACTGTTGAAATCCATCTAATTTTCAACACAACCATCGTGTATGCTGTGATTATTGGTATGTACTTATCCTGAGAAGTATCTTTAAAGGATTCCTTTAAGAAGAAACATAGAATGTACCTGTAGTACTGCAGAAACAATGAATTCACCTGGAGTCCTTACTGAGCGACAAACAACAACTAAGAAGCACTGGTGTCTAGGGGAATCCAAACCAGCACACAGCGTGGCTTTACAAGGCAGGTATGGGTGAAACGATACAGACTCTGAATACACAATGACTGTGATACAAATTATATGAATTTTAGTACTATAAGCAAGCACATTATTGTGGATTCTCTGGTTGGGAAAAAAACATTAAAAACTTTAAAAAAAAAACTTAAAAACTAAGATTTTCAAAGAATCTTCAGATGATAACCATTTCAACAACAGGAATTTTAAATTTGGGTATTACTATCAATTCTAATGTTTCTTTAAAAGGTGTTGCAAGCTGATTTTTCTCTAAGATTTTCTAACAACAAAGATTACAAGAAAATTCTTGACTTAGTATGTTTTTATAAAGAGAGATATATAAAATAATAAGAACTGTAATTAAGCATCTTAACATTGCACTAGGGCTTGTAACCTCAGGGCTTTGGCAGACTGTGTGCAAAAAGATCCAGGGGTAGAAAGGCTGGAACGGAGTCAGTAAGAATTGTCAGAGAATTATGTCCCCCAGAGCATGTGCATTGCACAGATCAAATGTGGAAACAACTAAGCACTGTCTGTAAAAATAAAATTGGTTGTGTTTTGTGAAAAAGGGATTAACATCAAAATTTTAACGCTTTCAAATATCTCATGTTTTGACATTTGCAGTCGTTGGCCCCAGAAAAATATCAATCAGTGGCTTACCAATGAAAATTCCTTCAGCAAATCCCAGAATAAATAAATCTATGTATGTGGAACACATATTATGCATATATAGTTAATACATACACATGTATTAAATATGAATATACATAGTTTCTATTACTTGGCAACGTAGGGCACCTTGCATGTAGGCCAATAACCTCTCAAACAATAATCCGGGCCAGATGTTCCTGGAGGAATACAGCATATAATGTACCTAATGTTTGCAAGACTAACACAATAGGTAGATACTTCCCTCTCACCCCAGCTGGTGATAGTCTATGCCCTGAAGCTTAGAGATTTATAACCCTTGTAATTTTACCCTAAACAGAGTAATTGCAGATGCTACTCCATTGTATGATTTTAATTAGTGATGATGTTGAATGTCAAGATAATGAATTTCAAATTGGTGAGATACTTAGAATCCTCCAAAGTTACTGATATCACAGATTTTATTTATTTGTGATTATTATCTTTTTCTAAAATTATTTATGAAATATTATAATACAAAGCCAATCTTTTTACCAGAAAAAAATCAAAGTACAGCAAAATATATACACTTCTTTTCAAAGAAAAGTATTTTTAAATATATCAAGTTCTATTGATTGTACACAATTTTCATAAAGTAATTAAATGCACAAAATACAACATGGTTCTTAAAAGTGATAATGTTCAGGAAAATGGAATTAGAACATAATTTATTTTGCTTCCCTCTCAACAGGCTTTTGTTTTCTTTTTGTTTTATTTGGTTCCTTGACTCTTAGTCTTGCCATGTAGTTCAGGCTGCTTTGAATATGTATTCGAACTGCTCTTGAGTTCTTTGAACACTGACGTTTTCAGAGGTACTGACCCACATCTTGCTCAGAAGCCTTAATCCATGCTGAGAATGTCTTGTTTCATCATTGATCGTTCCATAAAGAAATGCAAATCTTGGGTAGGATTGAGTTTTAAGGAATTTTTGTTTAAGCAGACTTTCTTCAAATACCACAAGTTTATTTTTATGTATCAAAAAATGTAGAAAAAATGTCTTCTGTGTCATTGAAAAGAAATTCAAGTATTTTCCTTAGTCAGCTTATGTCAGAAGAATCATTTCATTCATGGGTGTGAGTTTTAATCAGCATTCGTTTCCTTTCATTCCCATGGTTTCTCTGAATAAACTTGAGGATGTGTCCATCATTTTCTGTATGTTTCGGTCATAAAAGCACATGGTGTAGTTATAGGATAGCCACCAAACAACAACCGGAGCAGTGATCATAGAAAGGCATGTGTCCAAATACTGACCTTGTCCCCTTTCGGGATTGAGGAACTTGGCATTAATGCTAACACTCTATGAATGGAACAGGGAAACCCAGGAGACTGCCACAGGAGGGCTCAGAGCCTCTGCCACTGCACACTCATTTCACCTTCTATGAAAACATGGTCCATGCCCGGAATTCTCTCACTGAGCTATCCAGTAGACAAAAGGTGTACGGCTGGAAAATAAGCAAGAAAATAACTTGTAATTGACTTCTCTGGGAAAAATCCAGTAATAAAATATGACTAGACATGATCACCTAGCTCCTGTTCTAAAAATAATAAGTTGTCATTAGAGACCACAAAGGTTGAAAAGAAAAAGAAAAAATTTAACATATGACATCATCTAACAAATTAGTGAGGGCCAGGCAAGATGGAACACAGCACAGATGAATTAGAATGCTCAGAAGGCAGAAACCAATCCTGAGTTTGATATCACCCCGAGATAAATGCTGAGACCCTATCTCAAAAAGTAAAGCTACATACATAGTACAGAGTTGCCTTTCAGTACATCTTCTCGTATAGAATATAGAACCTGTGTGCTTTTAATATATGGTATGACAATGTTTGGCATATGGGGGTGTTTTGAGTAACTCTCTTTACATAAAAATTATGTAACCTCTGTATATTTTTATCAAAATATGAATAGCAGCAGACTACTAAACAACCTTACATGATAATATATAATATCTGCAGTGAATGTTTGAAAGCAGAACAAATTCTTGATGTTTAGCAAAACATTTCACATTCTGATCTGAAACTTTTTCATGTGTCACATTGACGATTTCAGGAGGGAGCATCAATGTACAACCTCTGCTTTAATGCTCAAGGGTATAAAAGCACTAGAGAAAAATGTTTTGTATGCACATTGATGTGCAGTTCCCCACTGTATGCTGTGAATATGCTTTATTACCATTGGTCAATAAAGAAGCTACTTCAGCCTATGACAGTGCAGAACAAAGCCAGGCAGGAAACCTGAACAGAGATCTAGAGAGAATGTAGGTGGAGGCAGGGAGATGCCAGCATAGCTGCCAGAAGAGAAAGATGCTGCTGGCACCTTTCCAGTAGGCCACAGCCTCACGGAGATACACAGATTAATAGAAATGGACTAATTTATTTAATAAGAAGCCTGAGCTAGTAGCCCAAGTGGTATTGTATTGAATAAAGTTTCTGTGTGATTATTTGTGTCTAGGCAGTCAGGAAAAGAAGAGGCATCTCAGTTTTCAGCACATTTTAGCATTTTATCAAGTAGCACTTTAATCAACAATATGACAAAAATGGACCATCTGAACTTTCCATTAACCCTTGCTTTGAGTACAAGTTCATTTCCACTCAACCATTTTATCTTCTTAACTCCCATGTCAGTCTATAAGGCCAGATTTTATCATTATAATAGAGGATAGCATGAACACAAACACACAAAAGGTTTATTGTCTCGCCATACCTTACTGAAATGCTTTAATTACGCTGAACTAATGGATAACTTTTCTGCCATTCATGGAGGAGAATGGAATGTGAAAAGGCAATTAATGATAAGTAAAGTTGGGTAAGCAGCTGCTGGGTGGTGGCGGCACATGCCTCTAATGCCAGTACTCAGGAGGCAGAGGTAGGCAGATCTCTGTGAGTTCAAAGCCAGCCTGCTCTACAGAGCTAGGTCCAGGGCAACCAGGGTTATACAGAGAAACCTTGTCTAGAAAAACAAAACAAAACGAAACAAAAGGTGAGTAAGTGGCTGTTTGAATCACTCAAAATTAAAACAATTTCTAGCTTCAAAGCATTGATAAATTTATATTACACTAACATTAAAAGGATCAATTCATAATCTCCATAATTACAAATAAACCTTAGTGAAATTCAAAATACATTTGTAATACCTTTCAAGGATCAGTTTAACATAAAAAATGAATGCTCTAAAAGTAAACATAAGAACATGCTGCGTAGATAGGTGTTATTTATATGCATATTTGCATGTATATTCCACGTGGAATTTAATAACCTTTCAGTCAGCTTACCTTTAGAGAAGGCTGATTCTCCCTCTCTCAGTACCATTAATTGCATATACCTCTTCACCTAAGAGTGGGCCCCTGTGAGAGTTCCTCCACTGGTATTGTCATGTTAACTGATGTTGACTTTGGATAGGCCCTTTAAGAAACCACACTGTTGCAATTTCATGAGTACAGCTTCCCTGTCAAAGTAGATGACAGTCTTGCTTCAAAATTTCTGGTCCTCTGGCTCTTGTGATATTTCTGCCCCCTCTTCTACTATGTCTCTGAACCTTAGGTCTAGGGGTTGTATTGTAGATATCAATTGGGGCTGGGTACCCCATAGTCTGTTCTCTGCATCTTGATTAGTTGTAGATTCTGTAATAATCTCTAACTGGAGCAAAAGAAGATCCTTTGCTTAATACAGATTTTAATGAATAGAAAAAAGTCGGTTAGGATCATTTATTAAAGAAGCTTTACCAAGGACAATAGTCTTAACTATGATATATATTGGTAAGATTTATACATATACATGTATAAATAGATTTACAAAATGTGTTTATGAATATGTTGGATTTGAAGGAGTACAATGAAGTTTGTTTCTGTGTGTAAATGTGTGTGTATGTTCCTGTGTGTGCCAGAGCTTGTGTGTTTGCAGCTGCATGTATGTAGAGGGTAAAGGACATGATCAGCTGTGGTTTCTCAAGCAATGTCTAACTTGGTTTTATTGTTTCTTTCTTCCTTATTCATTGATTTCTTTAATCCATAGTCTCTTGCTGACCTGGGACTCACCAAGTAGATAGGTTAGCTGTCTAGAAAGCCCAAGGATCTTGTCTCTGTCTTCCCAGAGGGATGACCAGTGAGTGCCACTGTGCCTGGTGCTCTTACATGGGTTCTGGTGATTAAACTCAGGTCCCTTTATGCAAGACTAGCAATTCACCAACTGAACTTCCACCCCAATGCCAAAATGAGAGTTTCGAACACGCTTTCATCTACTCATTTTAAGCTACATTGACAAGGTAGATCCCCTTGTATTACATACATATAACCAGATTTGAATATCTGAGACCACTAGCAATGTGCTCACGTGTGACATTCTTGAATGTTAATAAGATCATCTGTTTCATCATATCCTAATATATCAAAGTTTTAACATAGGACTATATCAGTTTTATTCTCATGAACTACAGTGGGCATAAAAAGAGCAAAACCCTGGGCATGGCATATGTGATGTGTGTCCCTGGGCAAGACTTCAGTGTGTACATGTGTGTATATGTCATTGAGTGGCTAGCTCTGTATATGGTCTCTATATGCACAGAGCAGTATACTCTAGGCAGTATTTTATTGAATAGTTCATCTCTAGAACCTATTGCATTAACTGAGTATTCACCACATTAGTTGTTTTTATTGCAACTTTTTAAACTGCCACAAATATAAAAGCTTAAAACATGAAGTTCTCTCATGACTCTGTAGGTCGGAAGGCAGACATGGGCCTCTCCATGTTAAAATCAAACAATTGAGAAGTTGTTCCCACCTGGAAGCTCAAGGTAACCTATTTCTCTGATCACCTAGATGGCTGCTAGAATTGGGATTCTATAGTCAGTGGAACTAGATGTCACTTTTTCTTCCAGTGCAGTGTTGAGGACCATGTCCATTGACTAGATAAGAATCTGTCTGCATTCCTTGGCTTATGGGTCACTTCTTCCATCTTCAAAGTCATTAGCTACGGACAAGTTGATCGTCCATGGCTCTCGGCTCTGTCTCACAGTTCAAATTTCCACTGCTTCTTCTTTCACATCTCCTTAACTTTCCTCCAAGAAGATAATTCACTTTTAAGAATTCATATTATTAGATAGTACCAAACAAGTCTAGATATTCTGTAGCCTTTAATATAACCTGCAGATCCGTGTTGTCCCATATGCACAGGAGTGAAGGCATGAGACTCTAGCAGGTGTCAGCAAAAAATAACAAATACATGTTTCCTCTTGGAGGACCATGGGAGGCTGGAGAACAGATGAGGCACACAGCATAGCACTCGTGAGTATGAGGACCGAGAGTTAAGCTCACAAGTCTCTACTGTAGGATGGTTCCAACGGTCCGTATCTGATGGTGTGTGATGGATTGGCATCTGAGTCCTTTCCTTCTGGGCCAGCCTTTGCTCTGAGAGCACTAAAAGGTACATGCTGGATAAAACAGCTCTGGAATTGACAGTGCATTTCATGTCTGAATATAGTCTTTTTTCCTCCTTTCCTGGAAGAACTGAAAGTAACTCTGAAAGGGACATACCATGGGCATGGCATCAGCTGGGTGTGACTGATGTGTGGAACAGTTCCTGCTGAGATGGGGCGGAGGAAAGAGTGAATCCTAAGAACTGGGACCCCCCTGCTCTGCTCCTAGGAAGAGGGGAGAGTGATCGCTGGAGTTATAGCCACTTCCTTTTTGCAGATCACCCAAATATGCAGTGAATGTATGGTTTCTGTGCTCCCAAATATTTTGGATGAGGTCACCCACACTACGCTTTTGATTTACACTTTGCAATTTCCACTTTCCTGATGGCTTTAAATATGTGTCTGTGACTGAGAAGACACTCCAATAAAAAAAAAAATCACCTCCACTCCACTCGTTTCACACGGAACTCCCTTACTCTTTTTTTAGAACGTTAATCTCTGGGTTGTGGGTAGAGAGCTTAGCACAGTGCGTGAATGCAGCCGAGCAGGTGGTTTAGATTTCTGTTAGTGTTCCAAGGAAAATCTGCACGTACACTGGGGTGCAGCACAGAGAGATTACACAGTAAAATGCTTCCGCAAACTAGAGTTTAAGGACCTGGAAACTTTATTATTTCTCTCAGTCAAATTGTAAATGGATAAATTCCTATGTTTTTAGGTTGTAAACATGAATCATGAAGGCTTCTCTAAATAGCTCAAAAACATATCTCACCCAAAATGCCAGTCCCATATAATCCCCTGAAAAATCTTACTTGTTTGAGAACACTTGGCCGAGGTGGACACTTGAAAAAACCAAGTGACTCGTGTTCAGTGCACCTGTTTGCTTTGTACAGGCGCCTCTGTGCTCAAGAGGGCATGAGGATTACACGGTTTCACTCATCTAGTAACTGGAATGATGCTTACTGAGTCTACTAGGCATCGCATGTAAGGGCACAACATTAACATGGCAAAAAACACTCAAAGAGGTGGGGAATTAGAACAAGGTTAATAACTGTAATAAAACAGCAGCTGTGGTGCAGGGCAGTGCCTGATGTGAGGTAGAAGCACACGCTGTTCTCTTTCTATTTCCTTCTCTGTGAGAAGAGCTGAAATGTTTATCACTTGTGTGCATGTGTGTGTAGAGACATTCTTGAGTGTGTACATACCTGTGGGTGAGTACGCACATATGTGAATGTGCCTGCGGAAACCAGAGACTATTATCGGTAATCTCAATGACTCAGTCACTCCTCTCTCTCTCTCTCTCTCTCTCTCTCTCTCTCTCTCTCTCTCTCTCTCTCTCTCTCTCTTCTCTCTCTCTCTCTCTCTCTCTCTCTCTCTCTCTTTCTGCCAGTCTCTCACTGAACTCAGAGTGACTAGTTTAGGTAAAGATCTGGTAAAAAAAAAAGTTATAAATTTGGCAAATCATTATGGTCATATTGACTTTGGTTTCCTTTGCTGTTCATGTATTCCAGTGCTGTCCAGTGTATTCGATCCTGGGGAACATTGCCTTATACACATGTATTTCTTGAGTTGTTTGATGTTTGATTTACCTTATGTTAAAGATATATACATTTAAATATACCATCTGTCCACTTAACCATGTGAAGAGAAGGGAAATACTGATAAAATAAAAATATTGTGATTTATTTCAGCCCCTTCAATTCTTAATTCCTGTGTCCTTAAATCATCCATCGTCCTTTCCCTACATGCCGAGTTATGTAGAAGACATCATTTTCTCCCCTTGTTCTCTGCTAAGTGGTCACATGTATTTTAAAGGTCACGTGGCATCACTCGAGTGTGTGTCTACACCATTTCTTCCAACAGCTGTGCAGTGTAAGGTGATAGGACCATCTGATTTTGCTTAGCCATTCTGATGATTACCTGTAAAAGTTAGAATTCTGCTTGGCAAGATAAAGTCCATCCTGAACTCTCATAATAGAAGTTGCATATTCAAAAACTGAGCAAACCTCTAGCCTTCCTTCTATGAAATACACCTAACCCAAGGAGATCTGGGTAAGTGTACACATTTGAGCACTGTCAATGGTATCTTAATATGTCTGACAGCTCTCTGAAAAAGTATTAAACCCATTTTTAAAGTAATTTAAAAACTTCCACTATTTTAAGTATTGTCCCCGTCCCTTTTAGTATTTGTCACTGCCAAAAAAAGCATAAGAAAATGCCTTGCAGTGGTGGACTTTCACACACAGATCCAACCACAGTTCCAATATACCTCGAGTGTGAGATCTAAATTGCAGCTTCATTGTGACGCGTACTGGTACCGTAATTAAAGGTCCAGAGAAGAGGTTGAAGACCTTTCCGTCTCCACAGGTACACTGCAACTGTAGAGGTAAGATAACCATGTGCAACATGTAATACACATAAATGAACTGCCATGGTTATACGCCAGTCAAGTGCATTTAAGAGGAAGGCGTGGGATAGATTTGACTGCAGAGCCAAGGTTTGCTATTTTTTTCATATTGGGATTAAGTTGGTTTGAGCAGTAGACACATCTCAAGATAAGAGCTGCTTCTGGTGCTTTGAATCCTACTTATACTTGAGATGCAGTGCAAGTTTTTAAGAGTGACCCAAAGTGTTGAGAAAAAATGTTAAGTGGGTAGAAATATGTGTGATCTCTTCTTCTCAAAGAGGGTGTTCCTCCCCCCAAGAAGGGAGACTGCTGAGATAAGAGCATCAATAGAGGAAGGTATGAGTGGTGGACTTTTATCAGACTGGGGACGTCTTGCATAGTGACCTTTGCTTTGTGTTCTGTGATCCCTGGAAAAGTCAGGAAGAAATGCCTAAATTTAAAGTACTATTTTCCATAAGAATACTTAGTGGTTTTTTTAACTGATATATTTTTAAAGGTTGTTCAGAAGTAAGGACATTCAAATAATCATCTGTTTAGGCTCAGAAAGGCTGCAACACAAACCAGACTGGAAACTCATTTAGATGCTGTATTATTCATGGATGATCTAGGGCAAGAAATTGACCCCTCTTGTCCTCCATTTCCACACCATCAATGTAAGACTTTTTTCTTTTTGCTGTTGTCAATTCTTGTTCTTGAAGTGATTATACCATGGGGTAAAACTAGCTTGAAGGTAAAAGTGGCAGTGTTTGTGTCATGTACCACTTTGTGGTCATATATAACATCTAATTAGAATACATTATTTTTAAAGCAAAGGGATTTTATTTTTAATCTGGCATAATATGAATATGGATATGACAATGAAAAAAATTCAAAATTAAGCCTTACCCCCAAAACACCAAGCGATCAGATTACCCAACCTCACCAATAACACATGACAAAAAAAATCACATCTCTTAACTTTTCAGCTCTCTGAATTTCTAAACACACATATCCATATCCTCTCCCTTATTCTTTTAGATTGCTTCCTTTCTGGTTTGTAATTAAGGTCCTAGGTCTGCTCTTACAGTTTCTTCGTTTGTTCAATGCAGTGTTCCTTTATGATAAAGTTAGTTATAATTCCTTAACTCCTTTTGCTGATGACCTTTTAAAGCGGTGTAATTAGAGTAAGTTGTGGTTATTGTATCAGAATGTGCATCCCATGGGCCAACAAGGCAGCACATTAATTCTCTGCATCACCCACTTGGTGCGCAGTGCCATCAGCACAAAGATATTATTCTTTGTAATTACATCAAGAAAGGGGCTATTTAGTGTTAACTGACCTTTCCATGACTGATCAGCCTTTGCCACCAGTGAAGTAGAAATGAGTAAATATAGGAAGCCCTTCTAAATCTTAAACCACTCTAAGCAGGGGTTGTTTGGGAGAAAGAGATGGCTGTTAGGCCTTTCACGAAAAAGTAACACACTCAGAAAATACATAAATGTGTCAACAAATTGGGGTATAACTAAATAGAAATAATGCATGAGAATACCTTACAAGGAAGATATGCATGGGTCTCTGGTTAAGAATTTTAAGTCATGCCATAGGAAAATAGTCTTAAAAACAAGAATACTCAGATTAAAATTTAAAGCTTAGTTAGCAATAACAATTTAGGGAAACTGATTCTATTTAAAAACCGTTTATAAGATGTCACACACTTTGTATAGGATAGCTTAAGTCATAGGATTTAAATTGGGATATTTGATTGGTGGTATGCTTAGGTGACACCAGTTTCTCTCTTGCTGTTCCTGTTTGATCACTGTTTGGTTTCTCTAAACAGCTCAAAGGAGACATGTATTATTATAGAAAAATTGATCAAATAGAACTTTAATGCCTAATTTAAGCTGGGTGTATGTTTCCACTGGTAAAACTCGTGCCTAGCATGCAGGGAACCCCCAGTTGAACCCAGAGCACCACATAAAACTGGCCATGAAATTTCACGCTGTAAACCCAGCACCTGGGAGGTGCGAATCAGAAGTTTACTCCATAGTGAGTTCAAAGCCAGGCTGGAATAAGACTGTCTCTCAACAAACACGTAGTGTAAGAGACACTTGCATAGGTGTTCTTAAACACTCCTAAATAGAGGAAAACATTCCATTCTTTTTTAACACATACCCACGTTAAGCGGGTCCTTTTGACTATTTAATACACAGCTCTGTTTCTGGACCAAGATTCCCTGCTGAGACCATGTAGAGAGCCCTATGAGTGAACTATATTCAGAAATCTGCTTAAAAAGCTGGCCCTTCCCTCAAAGTTTGCTTATCACTCTGCCCAGAACTGGCCTCTCATGCACTACTCTGCTTAGCTGTATGTTCTGCCCTTCATACAGAGACTCTTCTAATGAAGTCACCTGTGTGATCACCTCAAATGCCTCATCTGGTGGAAAGCTCTGAAACTGTGGTACCCATAGTTCCTGGTCAAATACATACAATTAACAGAAATGAAAAATGATAAGGAACAAGGATTATTAATGCAAAATAGCCATAAAATGCAACCGACAAATCGGTTACAGGAGGCAATGTGGTAAGACCATTAGCAACATTAGGAAGCAAAGCAGGAGATCATCTACAGCCTAGTTAGGGACTAAAGGAAGTGCTGCAGTAGCATAGTTAGAGAAAACCTGACCTTGAAGTCTGGCAGGGGTAGGTGGCCCTCACCAGTACAGGCTTAGTACAGGCTTCCTCTGGCAGCATCTCTTTCAGGTTCTGAATATACCATTTTCCCACTAAGTAATTTTTTAAATAAATGCGTAAATATAAAACATTTTGTCAAACATGTAAACGTTGAGGCGTCCAACAACCTTGGTTCAGAGGGCTGATTTGTTCACTTACAAATCAAGGAATGTTCTTTGAAGACTGATTATCGGAGAACTCAAGTTGGACAAGAGATTGGTTTCCATGGCAGCACAGACAGGAAGTTGGTCCTGGGAGAGTTAAAACAGTTATTTGCTCCTCCGAGGCTTCGGGGTATCGACACATATCACTCTTACAGGCTTGCTCCTCTGGAACACCGGGGAGAACTCTTGCTTTCTGGAGTAATTGGCGTATAGATTTTAAGCTAGCAGCTATGGAATAATGCCTTTGCGCACACAGTAGGTGACGCATTGAATTAGAGTCTGCATTTCCTCCGGCTCTGCTGCACTGTTAGAGAATTGGCGTATATTTTGAGCATTTGCGTTCTCTATGCTGATGCATGTGCACTGGTGAGACAGAGCATTCCAGGGTACTATGTCTGCAGCCTAATGCGTGTTCCTCAGAAAGAGTACTGTACTGAGCACTCATGAGGAGCCGGAACCCCCGTCTCTAGACCCATTTACTCAGAAGCCTATATCTGCACATTCTATGTAATCAGTCTTCATTCTTATGCTTACTTTAATGACATAAAAATGTCACTCTAAGACTGGGGTGGTGGTTCAGTCATTAAAATGTTCACTTCACAAAGACCTGAGTTCAGTCTCCAGAACCAGCATATTTGAAAGCCAGTGTTCTTGTAATCGCAGCTTTAGGGAGGAAGGCAGATCCCATGGGGCTTGCTGGCCCGCCAGCCTACCCTACATGGTGGGCCCAAGTCCAGTGAGAACTCTGAAACAAAGGTGGTAAGTGATGCCTGAGAAACATAGGAAATTTTTCTCTGACCTATCCTCCATGTACACACACATGCATGTACAAATGCACACTCATGCAGTCCCAAACCCCAGCACCCCATTCACACAAATTATTACTATATGCAAATTACCAATCTAGTGCCAAGAGTTTGGAGGACCATGCAGGTGCATATTTAACAGTACACAATTGGTGGTGTTTAGCCACTTTCCCAATGCTCTGACAAGATCCTAACGAGAAATAGTTAAAGAAGAAAGACTATTTTTGGCTTCCAGGTTCAGAAGTTTGAGCCTGTGTGTTTTAGCCCCTTCTGTCGCTTCTAAACTGTAGTGAGGCAGACTACCATGGTGGCAAAGTATGAAGGAGGAAAGGCGATTGCTTCACATCAGCCAGAAAACAGCATCAAATGAAGGTGTCTGGGACATTGTACATTCAGGAAACCCATGTCCCCATGACCTCTTCCCTTCACATAGGCCTCAACTCCTGAAGTTTCCAGCACTTCCCGAATTAGCTAGCTGGAGAGTCTTCAACCCACGGACCTGTGGCAACACTCAGTATCAAAACTAGAACAGACTATGTAGGGCCTGGGCTTCTCTACAGGGCCACAAACACTTGGAAGCTCAGTGCTTGCAATTGAGCCTGAGTTGCAACACTGTGCATCATGGGGTGGGAGTGGAGCTGTGTGGGTGTCTTTCCTTGCTTATGTCATTAACAATACCTTAAAGCCAAAAGATTGCACAACATTTAACACGGTGTATTAGAGGCTAGTTAACAAGTTATATAGCAATACCATAATAATCCTAAAGGGCCAAGAAAACCTTACTCTTGACTCTCAAATTTGGACAAGTGTATGCCAGCCTAGGTGACAGTGTAACTTTGATCTCAATTCCACTACACATCACCTAGACAGGTTTGCACTTCTGCCCTTCTCATCCTAGCCTGGAAACCCTGGTGAGTGGTATCATATCATAATCTTTTTTAATCCCTAGATTATCCACAGAGCTGGGACCACAAAATCAACTTAGTAAAGGTTTGTAGAACAAGCAACTGAATGAACAAAAAGATAAGAGAAAAGCTAGTAAGCGTGTTGGAGTAGAATTTGTCAACAAATTCTAACAATACAGCTTCTGTGTTCCGGTGTTTTCTGAAGGAAGTCAATTCTTTCCTGACGTGGGGTGGGGCTAAAGTTGATATGATGTAGTTTACATGAGTCTGGAGACAGAGCAGTTACTCCCAGCAGAGTGCCAGGAGGGAACTAAGGAGAAGTCTGTAGCAAACTTAATAAGCAAAGCTCAAATGGCAGATCCTCAGTAAATATCAGAAGAAACAGCAGCAGATAATTACATCGGGACAGGAGAGTTTGATTTAGAAGTGGGTCAGGAGATGGCAACTCTGTTAGAGTACGTACTGATGGAACCTGACCCCTCTGCCCAGAGAGCCACATCCAAGTACTTATAATAAACATCACTGAGGATATGGATGGAACATTACAGCATGATTTTTTTATAATGTCTTTTAAAGCAAATATGTAGACTTTCTACATATATGCATACAATGCAAATATTTTAATCATAGCCATATTCTAGTTTGAATCAAGTATTTCTTCTTTTAATCTCCTTAAATTATGCACTCCTTAAATTTTAAAATGCATTTTTTTTTAGTGAATTGAGGCTTTCCCCAGGATGAGTGTGGCTGGTTGGACTTTCCTTGGCCTCAATGATATAATTCTCTCTTGTATTCAACCATACTCTCAAATTCTAGAGTCTTCAGCTTGACGAGCCCATGAACTAGTTCTTGCCAGTGAATTTGTCATTCCTAATGAAATCATGAGCTATAAATGATGAAAATAAAATATCACAAGAGATGTTTTATGTAAAACCAACAAGCTCCTAGTGACCACCAGTGAAGAGCTGCTCCCCAGGGGCCAAAGTTCTCCTTTTCCTCAGCAGCCAGCTTTATGTATGGCAACAAGCTGGGTTGTGCCAGATTCCAAGGCAAATGTGGGCTGAGAACATGGAGCTTAGTCATTTGTCTTTGTTGTTGGATGCCATTAGGCTTTGTGAGGACAACACAGTAAAGTCTGTAAGAGCGCCGGCTCATGAAGCAGGGCATGGCATACGAGAGTATGTGATGGGGTGACAATCTGTCTGGATCATAGCCCAGGTACTCCACTTAAAAGCTGTGTGCTCTTGCATAAGATATTGGTGCTTCTGTTGTTATGATCATAACTATTCTGAAAACCTCATTGTGTAATGTGGCCATGCATTTATGTTGATCACAAATTTGGACAGGGTGTAAGGGGAATAGATTGTCTCTGTGTCTCACTCCTGAACCATCAGCTGAAAAGTTTAGACTGAGATCTGGATCTATCTCTCGATAATTCATTTGCTGACAGCTGTTGTCAGGCCTCTTCACTGGCCCACTGGCATATCTTCTCCCTTACAACACAGTAGTCATTACAAGGCTGAACATCCTGAAAGAAAAGGACAGAGAAGCTGGATGCTTTCTATGTCCTAGCTGAAAATTCACAAAATTACCTCTACTTTATGCAAACAGCTGGATAAACCACAAATTGAACAGCCATGGAAGGAACGAGTAGACTTCACCTGTATATGGAGATCTCCTTGTAGATCCATGGGAGTTTCCCTTCTACCAGATTTCTACCTGACCCCAAAATGCCCTCATCAAGACATCTCTTTCATTACTCTCCACCTCCACACACCACCACCCCTCAACCAATCCCTCATGTTCCCATTCCTGCTGGCCCCAAGTCTACCCAGGGGATCTCTTCTCTTTCCCTTTCCCAGGGAAATCTATGCATCTCATCCCACAATGTGCCATTCTTATTACCTAGCCTCTCTGGAACTGTGAATTGGAGCACAGTTATCCTTTACTTTACGGCTAATATCCACTTGTGAGTGAGTATCTGACATGTATTTCTTTCTGGGTCTCAGTTACCTCATTC
Organism: Dicrostonyx torquatus; assembly: GCA_028555095.1. Lineage (NCBI taxonomy): Eukaryota > Metazoa > Chordata > Mammalia > Rodentia > Cricetidae > Dicrostonyx > Dicrostonyx torquatus. Next base: position 2,655,133 of record JAQHUG010000217.1, read on the forward strand.
AGGATCATTGTTTCCTAGTATCATCCACTTGCTTTCAATTTTTTCTGATACCATTCTTTTTAACAAGTGAGTAATACTCCATTGTGTAAATGTACCACAATCTATCTAGTTGTTTCCAGTTTTTGGCTATTAGGAATAATGCTGCCGTGAACATAGTTGAATAAGTGTTCTTGTGGAATTATTGAGCATCCTTTGGGTATATATCCAAGAATGGTATAGTTGGGTCTTGAGGTAGATCCACTCCCAATTTTCTGAGAAACTGCCATATTGATTTCCAAAGAGTACAAGTCTGCACTCCCACCAGCCGTGGAGGAAGTATACCTCTTGCTCCACCTCCTCTCCAGCACAAGCTGTCATTAGTAGTTTTCTTCTTAGCCATTCTGATGATAGAATGATGTAATCTCAACGTCATTTTGATTTGCATTTTCCTGATGGCTAAGGATGTGGAACTCTTAGCTATTTGAGATTCTTCTGTTGATAATTCTCTGTTTAGATCTGCACTTGGATTACAGGTTTTTATGTCTAGTTTCTTGAGTTATTTATATATTTTAGAGGTTAGTTCTCTGTGAGATGTGGGGTTGGTAAAGATAATTTTCCCATTTTTGCAGGCTGCCATTTATTTTTATTGATAGATCATTAATTTTTTTTTGTTCTCTTTGTTTCTGTTTCATTGATTTGATCCTTGCTTGATTATTTATTTCCTTCTACTCTTAGGTGTGATTACTTATTTTTGTTCTAGAACTTTCAGGTGGACTGTTAAGTTGCTAATATGAGATCTGTCCAGTTTATGGTTGTAGGCAGTTAGTGCTATGCACTTTCCCCTCAGCTTGATTTTCATTGTGTTCTGTAAGTTGGATATGTTCTGTATTCATTTTCATTCAAAGAGTCTTTCATTTCTTTCTTGATCCAGTTATCAATCAGTAGAGAGTTGTTCAGTTTCCATGCGTTGTAGACTTTCTGCTGTTACTGTTGTTGAAATCTAGCCTTAATCTGTGGTAGTCTGATAGGATTCATGGATTAGTTCAGTTTTCTTGTTTCTGTTAGGACTTGCTTTGTGACCTAGTACTTGGTCAGTTTTGGATAAAATTCCATGAAGTGCTGAGAAGAGGCTGTATTCTTTTGTGTTTAAGTGAAATAATGTGTAGATATCTGTTAGGTCCATTGGGTTTATAACATCTGTTAGCTCCAGTATTTCTTTGTTTACTTTCTGTCTAGATGACCTGTCTGTTGGTGAGAGTTGGGTATTGAAGTCTCCCACTATCGATATGTCAGGGTTGATCTGTGTTTTAAGCTTAATAATACTTCTTTTATGACCGTGAATACCCTCTCATTTGGGGAACAAATGGTAAGAATTGAAAAATTTTATGTTGGATGTTTCCTATGATGAATATGAAATGCCCTTCTCCTCCATCTCTTTTGATTAATGTCTATTTTGTTAGATATTAGAACGGCTACAACAGCTTGGTTCATAGGTCTGTTTGCCTCAAAAATCTTTTTCCAACCATTTACTCTGAGGTAATATCTGTTTTTGACACTGAGGTGTATTTCTTGATTGCAACAGAAGGGTGGATCCTGTTCTCACATCTATTCTGTTAGTCTGTATCTTTTCATTAGGTAGTTGATTCCATTGTTATTTAGAGATATCAATAACCAATTATTATTAGTTACTGTTATTTTGGTGGTGATGGTGTTTGTGATGGTGGTAGTGGTGGTGGGTTGCAGTGGTGGCATGTATGTGTGTCTCTGTGTGTGTATGTATGTGGTGTGTTTCTTTTGGTTTTACTGGTGTGGAGTTATTTATTTCCTCTGTTCATGGGTGTAGTTAATCTATTTGGGTTGGAGTTTTCTTTTAGTATCTTCTGTAAGTCTGGGTTTGTAGATAGACATTGTTTAAATTTGACTTTATCATTTTTCCATCTATTGTGAATGAAAGTCTTGCTGGGTATAGTAGTCTGGGCTGGTCTCTGTGGTCTCTGAGAGTCTGCAGGGCATCTGTCTAGTCCCTTCTGACTTTTAGAGTCTTGATTGGAAGTCAGGTGCAATTCTAGTAGGTCTGCCTTGATATGTACTCACTCTTTTCCCTTGCAGCTTTTAGTATTTTTATTTGTTTTGCATATCTAGTGTTTTGGTTATTATAGAGCAATGGGACTTTTTTTAGGTTGAATCTATTTGGTGTTCTGTATGCTTCTTGTACCTTTATAGGCATCTCCTTCTTTAGGTTAGAAAATCTTTCTTCTATGGTTAGGTTGAAAACATTTTCTGCATCTTTGAGCTGGGATTCTTCTTTCTTCTCTTCCTAGTTTTCTTACGTTTGGTCTTTCATGGCATCCCGATTTCCTGGAAGTTTTGTCAGGAACATTTTAGATTTAGTGTTTTCTTTGACCAGTGTATCTATTTCATCTCTCATATCTCCAGGACCTGCGGTTTTCTGTTCCATCTCTTCTATTCTGTGGGTGAAACCTGTCTCTGTCTCTCCTGTTCACATACCAAGGTTTTTCATTTTCAGAGAAATGTACCTCTGGACTGAACAAGTTAATAGTCTCAGCATTCATGAAACTTACAAAGTAACTACAGTTCAGCCCCTTATTCATATATTTAATTTTTTAATAAAACACTGGGAAAAATTGTCATATTTCCTAATTATCAAATATTAACAACTGATTTTAGATAACATATCATGCTAAATGTTTACATATTAAATTATGAAAACTATTAGCATGCATTCACAAGTTTCCTCCTTATCAAAATATACTCCCAATGTTCATCATTTCAATCATTCTTAACAATGAGACCCAAATAAATAACAATAAGTACAGTATTAAAAATATTATTTTGGACAAATTTAATATATATGTAAATCAAAAATACTCAACATATAGAATATTGTAGGCCAATTATGTATTTGTGTAATTTGTTAATAAAAATTTTCTACAATACTGCAAAATCCTTGAGGCATAATATCAAGTCCAAGTAACTAAATAAAAAGTCCTGAATATATAACTGAATGAGAAAATAAACAAGAGAAAGAATGAAGGCGTTACTTCACATTGTAAGTCAATGTTCAACCCACAAAGTTTCATGTCAGCATTGTCCTCTAACCTACACAATCCTGATATTGCATGCATGTAACTGAACACATACATACACACAATCATGTAACTTCAAAGGTAATTTTCAAAATATTTTTATGTTCAGTGAATCAGACAAGCAAATAAACAATCAAAAACCCTCAAAATGATCCTTCTCTTGACAGCAGCAGAACATTTACCAGGGCTTCAACTCAACCGAGAGTTAGAGTTTAATGAATGTTTAGGTATCAAAAAGTATCATTTAAAAAGTGACTACACCAAATGAAAATATTCACAAACTTGTCCTCCTCAGAAAATATAATTGTATGTGAACTTAGGTAGGTTTATAAGATACAACTTCACAATATTTTGAATAATTACACCAGAATGAGTACAGAGACATGTGAGATGGATCTCAGTTCATCTTTTTTGATTCCTGAAGAGCACTTGTGACACGGTGTTCATCATTTAGGATCAATAGGGATATCAGGCCTCCATAAGAAATATCTCTGATGGCCTTAATAAATCTTTACTTTATAAATACAGAAATGTTTGTACAGGCCATTTTCTGCTGAATTACATTTATTGCTCATATTTTTGTACCAAGTATGATTTCTAACAACAAAACCAATGGCTTGATAGGGTAGTGCCTTTCACAGAGGAATGCTTTAATTACTTTACTCTAGTTATTTTTATATCCGGTAGTTTAATCATCATAGTTAATCTCTTTATGGATCTCAAAACATTATCAGCAAGGTGAGTTATATATTAAAGTGTTTTAATTCAGGATGGATTCACACCAAAAGAATGATTAGATTTGAAAATATTAAAGTATATTAGTAAATTATAGGTTTTGAAGCATCTAGAGCGAACTTCTTTTAGTTTGTATTACATTTTACTTATTTTCTCTACGTGTGTGCATGTGCAAATACCCATGCTGTAACCACAGGTGTGGTTCCTCTCGAGTCATCTGTCTCTGTCTCTCTCTTCCTCTTCTTTCTCTCATTCTTTCTTTCTTTCTTTCTTTCTTTCTTTCTTTCTTTCTTTCTTTCTTTCTTTCTTTCTTTCTTTCTTTCTTCTTCTTAATGCTTTTTATTTAATTAACTTTTTCTTTTTTTATTGTTAAAAGAAAAATTTACATTTACTCCCCTTGTCCCCCAATACCCCACCTCCCTCCCCCTGCTTCCTTAAGAGGGGGCAAGATACCCTGCCCTGTGGGAAGTCAAAGGCCCTGCCCCCCTCCATCCCGGTCTAAGAAGGTGTGCATCCATATAGAATAGGTTCCCAAAAAGCCAATACATGCAGAAGAGATAGGGCCCTGTGCCATTATCATTGGCTTCTCAGCTACATAAGATTCCAAAAACTCTACTAAAGAACTTTTAATTAACTTTTTTTTCATTTATTTTACATACCAGCCACAGTATCCACTCCCTCCTCTCCTCCAGTTTCCCATCTACCCACATCCCCATATTGTCTCCACTCAGAAAGGGGCAGGCCTCCTGTGGACTTGAAGAAAGCATAGCACATCAAGTTGAGGCAGAACTGAGCTTCTCCCTCTGCATCAAAGCTGGGCAAGGTGATCCAGCATGGCGGGGGGCAGGTTCCTAAGTCAGCTAAGCACCAGGGACAGGTCCTGATCTCACTGCTAGGAGCCCCACAAAGAGACCAAGCTACACAACTCTCACACATTTGCAGAGGGCATACGATGGTACGAATGTAGGTTCCCAGGGTGTTGGTCCAGAGTCTATGAGCTCCAATGACCTTAGGTCAGCTGTCTCCATGGGAAATAGGATCTGTCATTGGAGCTAGGGCTCCCTGCTGCTCACTCTAGGCTACAAGGCCCAAGATCCTCTTGTCTCTGCCCCCTCAGTAATGGGATTGTAACTGGTCACCACCAAGCCTGGCTTTCAACCTGGATTCTTAGGATGAAATATGCCCCCCCCGTTTGTGTGGTAAATACTTCACAAACTGGTCCATCACCAGTCCTCTTGTCTCCCATTTTTTAATGTTTTCTCTGAGTCTCAACACCCAAATTCTATAGACACAAGAGCCCAGGGTCAGACAAAAGGCAGGCACACTCAGGCAAATCACACATCACTTTTTGTAAATGAAGAAAAAGGAAATAAACCCAAGTCCCAGCACCCAGAAGACACTGAGCATATCCTAGGCTATGTTGGTGTCAAAACATACATTTTATTTATGATTTTGGATTTTTTTATTTTATGTTAGAGTGTTTTGAGTATTAAAAAATACGAAAGTTGTAACAATTTCGAATGATTTTAATTATATATACACATCCATACATTTTTTTCTTCTAGAAACTTCAAGAAGAGTCCCTGGCAGAAAACTTGCGTTTGGCCAAAGAGTATCAAAGCATGCAGATGATTTTGTTGAAGGAGAAAGATGCCTTCTTCAATGGCTATGACAGATTGCTGTCACTCAATTTTTCAGTCTATGACAAGAAAAAGGTATTGATTTTTTTTTGTGTGTGTTTTAAATGAAATACCTTAAGTGAGCCATCCAAATAGTAAGCATAGTCAGTGTGGGGTCGTCAATAGGAGACTACTTATTATAGCATAAAAATGGTATGGTTTCTTTTTCTTATGCTTTATTATAATATAGTAATAGTGATGTGAAATTACATAATTAAATAATGTCAATGTTAGGATTTGAATTTTGAAAAGTATTTAAGACTCAAAAATTCTTAGTTTGTGATCATTTTGCAATATTTATTTGCATTTAGTTATTGTTATCATAAATTATAATTAATTTCTTAGTTTGCAGATATACATTTGCTATTGTATGGTTAGGGTTTTAATTCGAACTGTATATGACTTTGTACAATGGGTCTCTAAATTTTCTTTTTGATATATATGCCCCAAATTCAGGTTTTTATTATTTTGCTCAGTGTGAAGATCCTTTAGCCATTTGTAGTTACTACTGAATCCCCCCCACACCCCTGTTACTGGAAATGGCAGGAAATTCTACCTCTGTGTGTAAAGTCCTCTGTTGTGGCAAAAGGGAAAAGGTAAAAACATACAAATAAAAAGAAGGAAAGATCTTCCATGAGATGAAAAGGGGAAAGAAAGCTGTACTATGGGGGTGCCACAAAATAGCCACTTTCTCCCCAGACACTTAGAGACAATATGCCTTGGTTTTCCTTTGAACCTTTCTCCTCAGAATTCAAATTCCAAAAATTAAAATAAGGGTTATTATTTAACAACTGACTTAGCCTTAAAGACCAGAGTTAATGCATCTCTTCTGCTGTTGACATTACCCATATGGGTGTGCTATGAGTTGTGATGTAGAAGTTCAGTTCTACACTCGTCTCTACTACAGAATTGTTAGGAAGGCAAAAGCCTAGGTCTGGAGTAAAAATTTCATTGAACAGTATGGAAATGATCCCTTGGAAGTTATTTATTCTTTTGAATCTCAATCTTTCTCAACTATAAATTAAAATTACTTCACAAGATTATATATTATGAATAAAATAAAAGAGAAATCATAGTAAATCATTCTTAAAACAAAAGGAAGCTATGTTGCTGTCATTTGTTTGCTGCTGTGAATGTTCTTGTTTCTCATGCATCTGATCAGATGGATGTTAAAGCTTCTGTGTGTCCTGAGACAAAGAATACTATTTAGAAGGACCTCTTTAGAAGTATGTTCAAAGCCAGGCACTGGTGGCACACACCTTGAATCTCAGGACTAGGGAGGCAGAGGCAGGCAGATCCTCTGTGAGTTCAAGGCCCATCTCATCTACAGAGTTTTAGTGGCATTTCAATTGTATTTTAATAAATAAAGACTGTCTGAAGATCTGAGAGTAAAACAGCCCCACTGGTCAGCCTTACAGACCAGGTTATGGTAGCACACACCTTTAATTGCAGTAGCCAGAAAGACACACATCTTTAATCCCAGTAGCCATACTACTTGCCAT
>JAQHUG010000217.1:2671053-2681954 GCA_028555095.1 Dicrostonyx torquatus
GAGGTAGATTGACTCCCAGTTTCCTGAGAAACCGCCACAATGATTTCCAAAGTGGTTGCACAAGTTTGCATTCCCACCAGCAATGGAGGAGTGTTCCCCTTACTCCACAACCTCTCCAGCATGGGTTATCATTGGTGTTTTTGATTTTAGCCATTCTGACAGTTGTAAGATGGTATCTCAAAGTCGTTTTGATTTGCATTTCCCTATTCTCATCAGAAGAAATTCGAATGGGTGCTGATAATCTTATGGGGACCTAAAGAAAGTTTAGAAATATGATCAAGTCATGACTGGAGTATTCTGTGAGGCTTGATCTTCTCAGGAAGCAGTCTTGAATCTGTTCTGGATATAGAACTCAGACATCTGGGCTATTCCTACCTGAGATTTCTCAGGTGGGCTTTCTTGATCAAACCTGATTTTTCTTAACTCAGAATGAATCCATAGCCTCTCATTTCCTGTGGAAACAAAAATAAACAAAAAATAAACCCTCTTCTCCAAAGTAACATGCCTTTTGGCTTCAATTTTGAAGTCAAGGTATTTTCAAAATACCTATCTTGTATTAATTCAGCAGCATTTATAAACAAATATCTTTTAGCAGCTGTTGTTCCTTCTTCAACATTCAAATAATTGAAAGAGAGCATAATAACATATATAACATAACATAATAACACAGATTCTCTGTGTGTTTTCCATCGTTAAATGGCTTTATTTTAAACTCTCTTTTATTTTTAATATTTGGCTTGTTGAGACAGGATTCCTCTGTGTATCTTTGTTCTGGAACTCATTATGTAAACCAGGCTGTCCTTGAACTCACAGAAATCCACCTGCTTCTGCCTCCCAAGTGTTGGGATTAAAGGTGTGTGCCACCATATCCAACTACTCTTCTTTTTTAATTTAAAGATTTTATTCTCTTTTTCTTTTTTCTCCCCCAAGCCTACATATATTTTAACACACTGTAAACCCTTTAGAGATTTTCTTTACCTTTGAATCTCTCTTTACTGTGTATCTCTCTTTTTCTGACCACATGAATCACATCTTTAATTTGCTAAGCAATATGCCTAGAATTAAAGCCATGGCTTTGACTGCTAGATCCACCCCATTTCTTTTCTTTCTGAGAATATAGCTTCATAGTGGAGGTATTGGCCAGAGCCATGTTTATTGACACAATTGTATGGCATTTCAAGGTCCATGCTGCCACCAAGAAGCATGGTGTAGGCTATTCATGAACAACATTTAAGTGTTTTGTGGCAGAGCTTCTTTAAAAGGCTGCACATTTGTCTCTAGCAAACAGAGCCCACCTGAGAAAATGCTGCTATCAATAAGCTGTGCTTAATTCTATTCTTTCCTGTCTAGAATTACTTCCCAAGCTCTCTCAGGCTTTATGTGGATACAGTTGTCCACACATTGGGCACCATTTGTTGACTGAACACCATTATGTTGACAGAAGTTTCTGTCCCACCCAGTCCTGGAGCCATTAAGTTCCAAAGAACCACACAGAGGTCTACATTAGTTATAAACTGATTGGCCCATTAGCTCAGGCTTCTTATTAGCTAATTCTTATAAGTTACATTAGTCCATAATTCTTGTCTGAGATAGCCACGTGACTTGGTACCTTTTCTGATGAGGCAGTCACATCTTGTACCCTCTGCATCTGGGTCACAACTCCAGATTGTGCTTCCCGCTTCCCAGAATTCTCATTGTCCTACCTCTACTTCCTGCCTGGGCTACTGGCCAGTCAGTGTTTATTTAAAATATAAGTGACAGGTTACAGACTATTGTCCCACAGCAACTATATACATCTTCAGTGAGAGGTAGAATTTCAACTCAGTCTTTGCCTAATACAACTTACAGTTTCTCTTGTGATAAGTGAAAATCTCTCCTCACATCCATAAATTTCTGCCTCACAATCATTTGTTAAAATACATAGTAGTATGGAAAACAAGTGCACATATGAAACAGGGCTTTTCTGTGTAACAGCCTTATCTGTCCTGGAATTAGCTCTGTAGACCAGGCTAGCCTCAAACTCACAGATATCTGCCTGTCTCTGCCTCACTGAGTACTAGGATTAGAAGCACACATCACCATCAGCTGGCTGCTAAACATTTTGAAATCTGTTATTCTTCCTACAAACCTTAACATTGCTAATATGTAGATCTATATAAATAAAGCTACCCAAAACTAATGTCAAGGTCATTATTTAAGTGCTGGCTGATGAAATCATTAGGAGAAGAAACTTGACTACCTTGTATAAGAAAAAAATCTTAAAATCCAAAACAGTGAAAAGTTGTGACTTCTGATAAGCAAGACTGGCTTAAAGATGACAGGCTAGTACATAAACATTTATCATTAGCTATAAACAATGTGATTATCAAGAGATTTAACCAATGTTTTGTCTCCTACAGCCATGAGATCCAAATTCATTTTCAGGTAATTTATTCTGTCAGCATGTTCACATATGATTTTAAATTTTAGCACATCTAGTGAGTGTGCAGCACTCACTAATTATAATAATATAATATCCTAAACTCACTAAATATAATAATATAATATAATTATCCACTCCAGGATAATTATTTCTTTAAGTAGCCCATGTTGTTTTGTTTTGTTGTTGTCTCTTGGAAGCCTGCTTTTTTTTTCTGAAGAAAGTGGAGGAGGGAGTGGTTCTGGGGAGAGTAGGGGGAGGAAAAACTGGTCAGAATGTACTGTATGAGAGACAAATCTATTTTCAATGGAAAAAAAAGATTCTTACCTCACAAGAAGCCCTCACAATACAGCCTACAATAACTTTAATTTTATTCCACTAAGTAAAATTTTAACCTGTTCTAAATTTCCAGAAAAGAATATTTTATAGAAATAATAGAGTGATTAGTTACTGATGTTTCATGTTTCTCTGTATAAACATGTCTCGTTAAAGAAAACAGTCACTTTTCTCTTCTGGGGGGTCAAAAACTCATCTGGTAGGCACTATTTAGTAAATTATATTTTATTTTTTAATGCATATTATGTAAAAGTTAACCTTATAGAAAGTATTCAAGCAATCAAATTGTATGGTCCTATCATTTAAATATGTTGATAGGTCTGATAAAAATTATATTCAGAGATATTTGATATATTTTTCTTTTTCAGCTGAAGGATTTCTGTCACAGCTTTCCTATCAGAGTGATTTTGAATATGTAACTTATTTTGGAACTGTGTGCTATCTCTTAAGAGTAAACAACTGATTGAAAGACAGATAATAGATGAATAGATAGATGAGAGGTGACTGATGAATGGATAATAGATAATAGGTAGATAGATAGATAATAGGTTATAGATGAGCGATAGATAAAAGAACAATAGATTGGTGATAGAGAGACAGACAGATAGATCATAGAGAGATAGACAGATAGATATAAATAGATGATAGGTAGATAGATAGGCAGATAGATAGATAGATAGATAGATAGATAGATAGATAGATGATAGATTTATAGGTGATAGAGAGATACAGAGATAGATAGATAGATAGATAGATAGATAGATAGATAGATAGATAGATAGATAGATGACACATAATTGATAGACAGATGATAGATAATCTGGTAGAATGATAACCATTATCTAACACTTTATTCGAACAAATGAACTGTGGTAATACAGTGGATATAGCTTTGGAGATTTTTTTAAATATATCAGATATAAAATGACCTTTAGATTATTTCATTTATTACTGGATTCCATAATTCTTGTGAATTTTCAAAGAAATTTTTTAAAGGTATACACACTATTTTCACATGTTACTGGGGTAAAGTCAAACAAAGCCAGGCTTTGCAGGGTGTGCACACAAAAGGGGCAGGACTGTTATCGGGGAAAGCAGCAAAGAACTTGGCCCGCTTGACTCTGAATGGATCATGCTGCAGCAGTTTTTTGATTCTAATATGAAACTGTAGTAAGGATCATTGCACTAATGCATGAGGATTTGTGATAATGTTGCTGAAATTTTACTGTCAAAACCGAACTGCAGTGTAATGACTTTTGTTATCACGGTTTCTAATAACCATCCAGCATGGATTGACCCTACATATGTTTGAGGTAATAATGTGTCAGTAACCCAGAAAGCAAAACAAAAAGGAAATAAAAACAGTCCACAGAACGTTGTGAGTGGATTCATGATAACTGTTACTATTAATATAGCTAGCACAGTCATATGACAAATGCAATGTAAGCCACAGGTTTACATGAGAATTAAAACCAAAACTTTAGGTATCTTATAACAATGTTGACTAAGTAATTCCATGAATACTGTCCTGAGCTCCCCCAAGGCATTGCCTCCTGAAGGCCTCTTATACCATGCTCTGTCTTGTTGCTGCTAGACAGTGACAGAACTCTTGGTCAAAACTTCTCTTCCACCCCTGCAGCATTTCTGCCCTCTTCCTTTGGCAAAATATTTCCTTTTTCCTTTCCTACATTTGCAGGTCTCTCTCTATTTACTGCTATATATTTTCATTTCATGTCTCTTCAGTTTAATAGATATGAGAAAATAACCAAAAATAGCTAATATTAGCTATTATCCCATGTAATGGTCATTGTGCTAGACAGGACACAGTACTGAATGCACTGTTTCATAAATGTTAGGTTAAATACAAATGGAATTGTCACCCTTATCATAGACTTAAATCAGTCTTATTCAACTCATCTATTTAAAAAATCTATGACTATTCTCTTTTTCCTCTTTTTAAACCAGGATGCTGTATTGTATTACATGTGTTCCTCTCTACTATGACAAATGCTTGACTAAGGCAGCCCAAGGAAGGACTGGTTTATTGATGCTCCTATTTGAGGTCAGGTCTATCATGGCGGAGAAAGCATGGCAGAAGGGTACAAGACAATGGGTCACACTGTATCTGCAACTAGGAAGCAAGAGGGATGGATGCTGGTACTCAGCCCATTTCCTTCATCTCACTGAGTCCAGAACCCCAGCTCCAAGAATAGTGTCCCCCATAGTTAGTGTGGGTTTTCCCAAATCTCTTAGGTTTGTTTCCATGGTGAGTCTAAATCTTCTCAAGTTGAAGATCCATATTCACCAAGATTAATATTAACTGCCTTATTTTGCTAGAGCTGTAGTAACAAATAGCCCAATACTAAGCATTTTATACAACAGAGAGTTACTATCTCACTGTTCCAGCAGTTAGAAATCGGAAATCAATTGTTATCAGGGTTGACTCTTTCTGAGAGTTCTAGTCAGTTCCAGTCCATCGCCTTGACTGGTGGATGCTGCCACTACCAGTATAAGTGCTGGCTGGTTTTGAGGAAAAAATTAATTTGCTTCCAGTCAAGTTATTACTTACATAATAAAAAAAGAAAAATTTTGAATAAACAATAAATGCAGGTGAATATGTTTAAAAATCTAGAAGTTCAAAACATAGGAAAAGTATTTCTATTTCTTCAGATGTCCTATGCATACATATTGTGTCTTCTTTTCATTTTTTATTTAGTATGTGTGCGTGCATGTGTGTTTATGTGCATGCATGTGTGCATGCGTGTATGACACATGTGCGTGTGTGTGTGTGTGTGTGTGTGTGTGTGTGTGTAAAACTTGTAGGAGTTGGTTTTCTCCTGCTACCATGTGGATTCCAGGAATTCGACTCAGGTCATCAGACTGAGTGAGGTCACTAGACCCAAAACTCTTCTATTAATAGTGCCCGTCATACTAAATTAAATCTTAAGCCAATAGCCTGTTTGAAAAACTTTAAAACTTCTACAAAGATACTGTCTCTAAGTAGACTGACTTACTCAGTGAGTTACTCAGTGATGCTCAAGTATATGAATGTGGATAGAAAGTGATACAGTTTAGTCCCAAACAGGCACTTTGTTAGACTTTTAAGCCCCTCTTGCTTGTAAACAGGAACCAGTACTGAGGTACAAGCCTGGCCTTTTGAACTGAAACTGTATTCTTCCACAGACTCTCTTAAATCCTTTTTCCCTGCACAGCTCAGCCAATTATTTATATAGGAAGTATTATTGTCTCTCTTTAAATGCAAAATAATTTCAATTATATAGACTGCTATACCTATCATTTCAAGCATGGATATGATGAGGCAATTAGACTCACATGATGAAATCATTTCTAAAGTGGAACTATTGCAGTGAAGTAGGAAGTGATTCTGACCAATGTCCAGAGGTCCAGGCAGAAAACACTTTTCACCAAACAAGCTTACGGAGACAACCTATGTCCTGCGGGGATTGCTATAGTGGATAAAGGTTTAAGTTATGCATCTTTAAAAGAGCCAAGAAGAGGCAAGAGGCAGAGTGAAGAGCTCACACAACAAAATGCCAAGCTTTCATGGGAATGTGACAGTGGGGACGCTGAGCTCAGGGCTCTAGGAGGGATACAGGTTGAGCAGAGCTGTTTGTCATAGCTGCCTGGATTATCCAAAAAAGTGGGTCAAAGGTTCCTGGAATGGATAGTAAACACATTTTATAATAATCAGTGCTGAGAGTATAAGCTACATACAAATATATCACACACATAAAATTTCTGTAAAATATGGTGGGATTTGAGAGAAACAATGGACAGACATAGTCAGGGCTGATTAAAAATACACCATTGTAAACTATCACTAAAATATGATAGTAAGCACAGGGAGGTATGAAGGTAATCACTTCCTCAAGTTCACACTCTATTAAAAGCATGTTGGCTACATACCAGAAGATGCATTTATTAGTCTTTTTAGTATTTATTTTTTATTATTATGTAAGTGTTTTATTATTTATTATTTTATTATCATTTTAATGTTTAGGTTTTATTTTTAATTTATTTCCTCATATATTACATCCCCATCTCAGTTTCCCCTTCTTCTTCCTCTCCAGTCCCTTCCCCCAACTTCTCTCTCTTCTCATCCACTTTTCCTCTACCCTTAGAAAAGGGTAGACCTCCCAGGAATATCAACCAAACAAGACTAATTAATTTGCAGTAAAACATGGTACCTCCCCTCATATTAAGGATGTACTGATAAACGCAGTAGGCGGAAAAAGGTCCCAAAAGCAGGCAAGAGAGTCAGTCCCAAAAGAAAAGCAAGCCACACAACCGTACCATACATGCAGAAGGCCTAGATGAGACCTATAGCAGCACCCTGACTGTCTTCAGCTGCCCTGAGTGGCTTCAGTGTCTGTGAGCCACTATAAGCCCAGGTTAGTTAAACATGTGGGCTTTTCTTGGCCCTTATCGTTCCTAAATCCTTCCTTCCCCTCTTCCATAGGATTCTTAGAATTTTTCTGATGTTTGGCTGTGGGTCTCTGCATCTGTTTCCATCAGTTGCTGGATGAGGGCTCTCTGATGACTATTATGCTAGGCTCCCATCTAGAGGTATAGCAGACTATCATTAGGAATCATTTCTTGCCATTGTTTTTGCAAGTCATTTGTGGTTCTATCCCACGTCTCTGGGCTATCCAGCTGCCAGTTCCTCGCCCTCCAGGCAATCAAGGGTGTTGTTCCTTTCATGGTAGGGGTCTAAAGCTGGAACAGTCATTAGCTGGACCCCCCCCCATTTCTTTGCCACATTTACCCCAGTACATCTTGCAGGCGGGACACTGTGTAAGTCAAAGGTTTTGTGGTTGTATTGATGTCTCAACCCCACCACTGGTAGACTTGCCTGGTTACAGGAGATGACCATTTCAGGTTCTGTATCACCCATTCCTAGGAATCCTAGCCAGGGTCACCCTCACAGATTCCTGGGAGTTTCCATTGCACTAGAGCTCTAGCTTATCCCTGAGATGCCCCCAATTTCAGTTTTCTTCTCCAGTTTTCTCTCCCTCTTTTCTTTCCACCAGTCCCACCAACCGATCCCTCCAGTTCCTGCCCACACCCACTCCCAGTTCACCCACATTTTCTTTTCTATTTCATCTTCCCAGAGAGATTCATGTGGCCCCATGAGCCCTCCTTGTTATTTAGCTACTCTCTTTTGGTCTGTGGATTGTAGCATGATTATCCTTTACTTCACAGCTAATATCCACTTATAAGTGAGTACATACCATGTTTGTCTTTCTGGGGTCTGGGTTACATCACCCTCACTCAGGATATTTTTTTTATCCACTTTGCCTGCAAATTTTATTGTGATTAACAGCTGAGTAATACTCCATTATGTAAAGGGGCCACATGTATTTTTATCCATTCTTCAGTCAAGGAGCATCTGAGTTGTTTATAGTGTCTTGTAATTATGAATGAAGCTGCTATGAACACAGTTGAGCAAGTGGCTTTGTGGTAGGATGAAGCATTCTTTGGGTATATGCCCCGGAAAGGTACAGCTGGGTCCTGATGTAGATTGATTCCCAATTTTCTGTAAAGTTTTTGTAAAATGTTTACAACACAAAACCTCATGAAACCGAAATATCCTAAGTGTGTTTCGCTGAAGACTAACATAATATACATAAAAACCAGGATGAAATGTCCTTCTCTTAAAATAATCACATTAAATGTAAAAAGAAAATGACTTATGATTTGAATTTAGCTTATTCTTCAGTATACTATCATATTGTCTGCAAACAGAGAGAGTTTGACTTCTTTTCTGATTTGTGTCCCCTTGATCTCCTTTTGTTGTCTTGTTGCTCTAGCTAGAACTTCCGTTCTATATTGAATAGCTATAAAGAGAGTGGACAGCCTTGTTTTGTTCCTTATTTTAGTGGAATTGCTTTGAGTTTCCATTTAATTTGATGTTGTATACAGGCTTGCTGTAAATTGCCTTTATTATGTTTAATGTCTCTTATATCCTTGTTTTCTCCAAGACTTTTATCATGAAGGTGTATTAGATTTTGTCAAAGGTTTTTTTCAGCATCTAATGAGATTAGTTTGTTTCCTTTTCTTTCAGTTTATTTATATAGTGGATAACATTGACTGACTTTCATATGTTGAAACATCCCTGCATCTCTGGGATGGAGCCTACTTGGTTATGGTAGGTGACCTTTTTGAACTGTTCTTGGATTCAGTTTGATAGCATTTTATTGAATTTTTGGATCAGTGTTCATATGGGAAATTGGTCTGTAATTCTCTTTCTTTGTTGAGTCTTTTTAAATGTTTTTAATTGAAATTGAATTGAGTTATTTCCCTGTCTCTTTCTCCCCTGTAACCTTCCCCAGCTGCCCTCCCTGGAATCCTTCCCATTCCCCCAGCACTTGAATGGATAGCCTCTTTTTCTCTGATTCTGTGTTTTTCTCTAATGTGTCTGTAAACATAAGTGCATGAATACAACCTGCTGAGTCTGTTTTTGTTAGTGATATGCACATGATTTCAAGGCTGACCTCTCTGCATTGGACAGCCAATAGAAGGTCTCATCCCTGGGGGAGGCAATTTTCCTTCTTCCAGCAGTCAATAATTAGTAGCCTATAGCTTTTTTTGTCTAAGAGTAAGACTTCATGAAACTTTTCCTTTTGCTATACCAACATGTCCACTGAACTCACTATTAACCCTTGATTGTTTATCAGCATTTCTAGGAGAGACTGTTTCACAGCAAACTTCCCAGTCCTCTGGCTCTTACAATCTTTCCAACCCCTCTTCTGTGATGTTCCCCCACACCATAGATATAGAAGTTGTAGAGTATTTATTATGATTGGAGTCCCTATGGTGCATTGATCTCTGCATTGTGTCCAGTTGTGATTTCCTAGTTGATTATCCAGCTATGATATCTCTTGACATATGGCTGTAGGACTTGACCCTGCTCCACTGATCCTTGCTTAGCCATGATCCTTGCCACCCTATTCACAATCACAAGGAAAGAGAACAACCTAAATATCCTTCAGCAGAGGGGGGAATGATAAACAGAGTACATATGTTCAATGGAAGAAGGCTATTCAGTGGTAAAGAAAAGTCAAGTCATGAAATTTGCATGTGATTGCATAGATCTAGAAAGATTATATTGAGTGGGCTAACCCTAATCCAGAAAAATAAATGCCACATGCTCTCCCTGATCTGTAGCTCCTAATTTCAAATCCTCAGATGTGAGTATACAATATGCTGTAACCATAGAAACCTAGAAAGTATAAAAGGACCGTAGGTATGGGTCGGGAGTTTAGAGATAATAGAAGACTATAAGTAATACAAAGTGGTATGAGGCTCCAACTAGGGAGAAGAGAGGGAGGACAAATGGGGCAAGGGACAAATAACACCAAGGTTTTTTGATAATCTCATGTGTCATATTATTTTATAGTTAACTACATTATATATAACACATATAAGCACCCTCCACACAAATATATGTACACATACACACACATTAGAGGAAGTTAAGCCATGTGAGCTAATTAAAACCCAAATACCAGACTCGAGAAATCTCATTTGAAGATTTTGTCAGGGTAGTTCAAGTGATTCCTAAATCATTATCAATTATTGGTGCAGCCTTGGTCACCTCCCAGAGGCTGAAGGTAAGTGCCACTGAAGATACATACTCTCAAAGCACACAACCCAGATGATTCAAACTGCTTCTGACCTGAAACCCTGTTTCCAGTGGTCTAGATCCCATGGCTCTAGAAAATACTATGCAAGCATCCAAGGGAGGAAAGAAATTAAGTAGTCCTACCTAGCTGGACCACCTATGAACCATGACAATGATGAGCATGGCAAGATATGCATAAAGGTTCAAGAAGTAATTCTTATATAATTGTCCTTACTGAGCAAAAGGACCTCTTTCTTTCAGTTTCCCACATAAACAATGCAATGTAGACTGAATTTACAGGACATTTACATTGTATTAGATATTTTTTTATTTTTTTTCTTATTTTTTTTATTGTTAAAAGAAAAATTTACATTAACTCCCCTTGTTCCCGGCCCTCCCGCTCCCCCAGTCCCCCACCAGCCTCCCCCTGCTTCTTTAAGATGGGGCAGGATACCCTGCCCTATGGGAAGCCCAAGGCCCTCCCCCCTCCATCTCGGTCTA
>JAQHUG010000217.1:2688990-2711633 GCA_028555095.1 Dicrostonyx torquatus
TGATGGTGCAGGATACCCTGTCCTATGGGAAGCCCAAGGCCCTCCCCACTCCATCTCAGTCAACTAACTTAATTCTTATGCAATCAATAAATTGGTCTACAAGGTGTAAGATATAATGGTGCAGGTTATAATATTGTTTATAAAGAGGAAAGGTGGGCTGGAGAGATGGCTCAGCCGTTAAAGGCTAGGCTCACAACCAAAAATAAAGAGGAAAGGTCAGCAAGTTCAATACACACTTATATGGAATTGTATAAACACAGTAGAACTGGCACACATTGGAGTACTATATAACCTTCATAAGGACTGGTACACACGATTCCTTCCTTGTATTCTTATACACATTATCTTTTAATCATGGTTGTTTCTTCCCACCTGTCCATCTGTCTGTCTGAAAATCTATAGATTACTGGTAGTTCAGGGATTAGAATGGTTATTTGAAAATGTATGTCACTGTATTTTAAAGATATGTGGGACAAGCAAGGTGAAGAAAAAGCTCTAGATATTTCCAAATATCCACAGCACGAACTTTAAATAGTATCATACTTCTTTACCTTGGATGTCAAGGAAACATACAGTTGTCATTATAGAATGCAAATTTAGACATTGTTGAGAGATTATTTGTAAATTACTTGGTTTGAGATAAGAATGTTCTTTGCAGCAATTATTCTATTTGAAAATAGGATGAACCCATCATGAGACATTTAAAAATAAATCACTCTATCAATCAGCACTTTGAATCAATGGTGAAAGAATTAGCAAAACTTGGCAAAAGAGATTTCCAAACTTAAAATTATCTTATTTTCTCTGAAGATGCCACACAGAACACTTAAGGTTAAATGAGATTAGTGTTCTTCTGGTTAAACAACACAGTATCAAGGTGGAATCCTGGGTCCATTGAGGCCTTTGGTAAACCTTTCAACTGCCCCTTCTCTTCAGTCCTCATTCCTCTCTAGCCATGCTGCACTGATGTTAAATAATGTGGGACTGGCCATCATAGTGGCTATTCCAGTGGCCCCTTGATTTCCACAAGGCATCAATACTGTGACCCATTGCACTGTAGATTCCCAAATATATTCCTTTATATAGAGGTTCAAATTCTCTATAGAAAGGGCACATTATTTCCATACAACCTGTACACTTCCTCCTATGTAGTCCAGGTTCCTCTGTTTGGTGTAATACAATGATAATGCCATGTAAATACCTGTGCAAATGTTTTCTTTAGGCAATAGCTGACAGAAAGTCTGGATATGTTCCATTCATGTGTAATTTTCTGATGATTTTTTTGTTTTTTATTGTTTTTATTGTGCCATACATTTTTCTCCACTCCCCTCCCTTTATTCCCTCTTCCCTTCTACCCTTTCCTGTAACCCCCATGCTCCCTATTTACTCAGGAGCCTTTTTCTCCTTCCTTTGTAGATCCATGTTTGTCTCCCTTAGGATTCTATTGTTGTCTGTGTTCTCTGGAGTTGTGAACTGTAAGACGGTTTTTCTTTGCTTTAAATCTAAAAGGTTTTTGATGATTTTCAATTCAAAATTAGTTGAATCCATGGAATACTTGGGTCTAGAGATCTGACTATCCCTGTTAATATCTGTGACTATGATTGAAATAAACTTTTCTGCCTTGTAAGGCATTTCCTCTAAGTTCCTTTTCAGATCCATGCATATTTTTTAAGTTTGAAGAGATTATCTTTTATATTTCCTTTCCATTATTTATATTTGCTTGCTTTTTAACCATGTTCTTAAAATACCACTAAGTCACCTGATTACAAAAGTAAGTAATACAAATGAATGAAGACCACGCCGCGTTCACCTGGAAACATTAAAAGTATGGTATTTGGACTAGAAACAAATATCTAATTAAGATTAACTAAAACAAGGAGAAGAGAAAGGTTTTTCTTCTCAAGTCCTTTCCATTGTCTTTTAGAGACTATCCAATGCAATGTTGGTAATCTTTACAGCATTATCACACAGTCGGTTATTATCCGATTCTGAAAACTTGGCTGGAGGCTGAGGAGATAAAATACTCGCAACACAAGCATGAGGAGCTGGAATCTGACCCTCACCACCTGAGGAAACAACAGTAGGAGCATGGGTCTGTAACCACAGCCCGGAGGAGGGTCCTAGATTCTTACTGAGCAGTCATCCATTACTCCAACTTCACTGAGAAACCAAGTCTCAAATATAAAGAGGATTAAGAAAGACATCTGATATTGACCTCTGCTCCCCCCCAGAACTACCAAAAAAATGGATTATCACTCTCATTTTTCCTTGCTGTTTGGAAAACCATGTTAATATTTCCTGGTGACTGTGATTCTCAGGAGATCAACATTTGCTGATAACTTTGGTGTTGGAAGAGACCACTTGCTCTTTCCCAGCTGCCCAGACCAGGAAATAATCATTCAGAATCTGTATTAACTGCAGTACTGTTTGGCCAATAGTTTAAGTGTATTTCTGGCTAATTTTTATATCTTAAATTAACCTATTTCTATTAAGATGTGCAACACCATGAGGTTGTGGCCTACTGGCAAAGTTCTGGCGGCTTCAGCGGAGGTGTCTGTCTCCAGAAGCAGCTGCATGGCTTCTCACTGACTCCCCCTTCTCTCTCTCTCTGTCTCTCTCTCTGTCTCTGTCTCTGTCTCTCTCTCTCTCTCTCTCTCTCTCTCTCTCTCTCTCTCTCTCTCAGCCTGGCTATATTCTGTTAAGCCATTGGCCAAAAGCAGCTTCTTTATTAACCAATGGTATACAGAGCAGAATCCCACATCACTTTGGTATGTTTGTTAATAACCAAGTAACCAAGTCTTACTCCTCTGTTCTCTTTTCTTTAAATATTTTTGAGAATTTCATATGACTATGACTATTGCCTGTTCATTCCTGCTCCAACTACCCTCTTCAGATCCCCTTGAGTCCTTCTTCTCTCCCCCAAACTCATGATTTCTTTTCCTTTGATTATTGTGTATGTATATGTGTGTGTGTTTGTGTGTATACATATATATGAGTGTATATAGCATACTGAGTACACTTGGTGCTGTTCATATTTGCACATGCTCAAAGTTGACCAATTTGCATTGTACAACCTATGTGGGTGCTCATCCCTGGAAGAAACTGATCCTCCCTTCCTGAAAACTATTGACCACCTACAGCTCTTCTCTAGGGATGATCTCCTGTCCACACAGGCACATCATCTGGTGCTGTTGTCATGCCAGTCTAGTTCAGGCAACCTTTAGAAATGCATAAATCCCTGTTTTACCCTTTCCAAATTATTTTCATGCTGACAAAATAGAAAGCGCTTACAGTACTGTAAAGATGTCCTTCGTGACCTCAATATAGGCTGCTGATCCTTCTATTATCATGCTGGTGTACATGGATCACTGTTTAGCTTGTCTGCTAATATCTCCATGGTTAACTCATCCTCCTCCTTGCTCTCTTTACCTTGGCCAGCTCATCACCAAGCATGTGTACAGAAGCCACTGGACTCCAGTCCATTTGTGGTTCTCTGTGTAAGCCTACCCCTAATTAATTCATAATAATTAAACAAATTTTGATGGAAGCACATACTAGTTTTCCTCTCCTGCCTTTCAGTATAGCTGTTTATTTTGCTATCCCTTCCTAATTGACTTGAAGCTGGATTTCCAGATTTCCAGGTACTGCTTCTTCCTCTGTTTTCTGTAAGTACCATGACGCTGTTCATTTGCACACTCCTTCATGTTTAGTCTCAATCTTATTTGCGTCATGCAACAGCAAACACTGTGTTAAGTGGAGAGAGAAGATGGAAATGTGGATTCACTGGAGAAACATGAACACTAACAACATTTGCAGTCATCCTTCTCCACCAGCTCCTCCAACTACACGTGGCCTTTTCTTCCATAATCATTATTGTTACATATCTGTGTATACTTGTATATATGTTAATGCACATACATACACACACACACCCTTACTGAACCTTTGAGTGTTGCTTCAATGTGCATGTATTTATGGCTTACCATGTGGACCTGGATAAGCTATGAGGGAAGCTTGTTCCTAAAGAAAACAGAGTCTCCCTCTCCAGCAGCCATTGGTCACTCCAGCTAATCATCCAGTGGTGGGGCATTGGGAAATTGTTCCTGTCCATCATGGCAAGTCAGTTGGCATTGTCATTATGTAGGTCTTATTTAGGCAATCTTGTTGCTATGTCATGGGTACAGAGTCCCTGTCATGTCCAAAGAATGCTATCTAGCAGCAGGGGCTCTGATCTTCTGGCTCTTACAACTGTTCTGCCCGATCATCCACAGTGCTCCGTGAGCTTTGGTGTTGTGTTGTCGGGGTTTCTGTCCTGCCCAGTTCCCACAGTCATTAAATCCAAAAGAAATCACACAGAGCTTTACATTAGTTATAAACTAACTGATGGACCCATTAGCTCAGGCTTCTATTAACTCTTATAACTTATTATATTAGCCCATTATTCTTATCTATGTTAGCCACGTGGCTAGGTACCTTATTCGGCAGGACAGTCACATCTTCCTTTTTCTGGGGCTGGATCACAACTGCCGAGGAATGGGCTTCCTTCTCCCCAGAATTCTCCTGGTCTCATTGCCTGCCTTTACTTCCTGTCTGGTTGTCCCACCTATACTTCCTGCCTGGCTACTGGCCAATCAGCATTTTTTTAAAAATTATAATTGACAGAAAATAGACCATTGTCCCACACCAGGGTTGGGGTTGTTCATTTGCTACAAATAGTCCTTTGCCTTAGAATGAATTCCATTAATGAAGATACTTCAAGATTATTGTGCACCATCATCTCCTCAAGAATTTTGTAATAAAATCAAAGCACAGTCCAATTATCCTTATATTGACAATGTCCCTATAGGGCTCTCATGTGTTTTTATTACTATAGCTCTGTAGTACAGAGATGTTACCCCCAGCAGTTATTTTATTCTTCAGGCTTGTTTTAGCTATTCTGTGTTGTTTGTTTCCCCATATGAAGCTGAGAATTGTCTGTAATAGTACTTTTTGTAAGTATTGCCAGTCCACTAATAACAACCCAGAGATATATTATTAATTATGAAAGTTTGGCCTTTAGCTTAGGCTTGCCCCCAACTAGCTCTGATAACTAAATTAACCTGCTTCTATTAATCTCATTCTACCACAAAGCTCAGTTACCTCTGCTCTAGATCTTATATCTGACTTCCTCGGCGTCTCACTGTCTTCTCTTCTTCCCAGAGTTTTTTCTCTGCCCATAAATTTCTCCTATATTTCCTGCCCAGCTATTGGCCATTCAGCTTTGTATTATACCAATCGCAGCAATACATCTTCACACAGAACAAATACCCCACAACCTCCCCTCTTTTGTCTAAATGAAAAAGAAAGGTTTTAACTCTAATACAGTAAAAGTTTTCAACCCTATCAAAGACCAAGAAGGATCTAATATTATCTGAGTAAGCAGGAAGTGCAGAGTAAGCTACTTAAAAAACTATAGAAATGACAGAAACATTTGGCTGCCTGTGTAGTCATTCAAGGTTCCTGTAAAACATTGGGAAATTCATCTTCTGTTTACGTGTCTAGAATACTGACAGACCTTTTTGTAAAGCAGGAATTTTGAAGGATTGTTCTACCTTGTCTTGGCAAAATTTGGCAGTCACTTTCTTATGTGTTCTGCTTGTCCAGTTTGTACAGCATAATGTCAGCAGTCAAGGGAAGGGCAGGTCCTTGCCCAGTGACTAAATTTGCCACAGTGAAAGCAAACTCCATGTGAAGGTTCTTCAATGCCCACCAATCTTTTATGAAGAAAATTAGTGCTACTAGGAGCAGCTGTGTCTCACTGTGCTGAAAAGCCTTATGTTGCTAAAACATTTTAAATGCCATATTCTGTAGGTCTCCAAAGTGTTTGAAGACCACCTGTCTATCTCAAATCTATTTCTGTATGACCCTGAAAATATACCTAAAATGACTGCAAGTTTGATTGGTATTGATGACTAACTACTAACCTGCATTTTAAAGTTATCTTAAATAGTTTGTAATAATAACTTTCAAGGACTAGAAATTTATAGTACACTTTTAAATGAACTGGATTGGTACAAAACCTGAAACAAGAATAGAAACATGTATATATTATGTGGTTAAAGAAAACCTTTAAATCTGTATCAATATACAAAAACTCATACCAATGTAAACTATTTGAGATTAATAATTGCTTTTTAGTCCAAAAGTGAATTTAATAATCTATACTTTTATCCTATCATCTCTATATTCCCCATTTTTAGAAAGAGATCTCTTAATGTAAACTATTTTGCTTGATTTCCTCTCTGACCATGACCAAAACCAACATGCAACAATAATGGTAAGCATCCATAATCCACTGAATAACAAAAGCCAACCACTCCAACTCTTGGGAATATAGGCATTGTGTTCTCTAACTGCTTCCTGTTGTCTGGGGGCAATGACATCTTTAGGGAATCCTGAGAAAAACTAAGATAATGATCAAGTCCTGGGAGAGCTACTTGTTCAGTCTCTGTGTGATGGAAGCAGTGCAGAGCTTAACTGAAGTCCTAGGTTGAGTAGTTGTGAGTCTGAACTGTCTCAGCTAGCAGTTTTGACATTTTTCTGAATGTAGAATTTCAAGGAAACTGTAACAGAGGGTGTCTGAGAGGCTGGATCACCTGGCTACTTGTCTTCATTGGTGCCTGGTCCTTTTGCTCTAAAACCACACAGGCTTTTAAAGGTAACATACACAGCTGCTTCGGAACAAGTACGGAGAGTGCAATGTGCACAAATCAGCTGAACATATTTCTCTGTTCTATGTTTTAGCAGGTAAAATACATCTGTCAACTTTGTAAGTCTGTATGGACAATATAACCAAACTGTAATATAAACCTCCATCCATGTACAAAAGGATGGCACATAATAATAAGCCACGAGGACTCTGTAACCAACAAGATTTATCTCATCCAGTCTCAGAACTGCTCCCATGTTATGGGATCACCATATATGTCACATGTCTTACAGTTTGTAGCCAAGATTTTCATGTCTCCCCAATTAAATATGTTTTTTTTATTAATTTTGAAGAAATCTGTAGCTGTTTGTTTCCTGTGGAAACAAAAGCAAAACCTCTCTCTTAGTGCAACATATTTTCTGACTTTCATTCTAAAGTTAAGACTTTCCTAAAATATATGTTGGCTTAATTTAGCATTTTCCATAGTCTGTCTTTCATTAGCTATTGTTTTTGTTTATTAGCATTTTAAAATCAACAAGACATCATATAAGGTCCAAATCCCCAGTGTTATAATATTTTTAATGCTTATGTGACTAAGTTTTTATATTACTTTACTCTTTTTAAAGGCTTTATTATTTTTAAACTATTTTTTATGGTTGTCTGAAGCCATTTTCCTTTCTTTCTTTAGCATTTAAGCAAATTT
Organism: Dicrostonyx torquatus; assembly: GCA_028555095.1. Classification (NCBI taxonomy): domain Eukaryota; kingdom Metazoa; phylum Chordata; class Mammalia; order Rodentia; family Cricetidae; genus Dicrostonyx; species Dicrostonyx torquatus. The sequence continues at coordinate 2,696,382 of JAQHUG010000217.1, forward strand.
CTAGGCATACTGTACCTTTTTGTGTCTAAACCTGGTTTTCTGCATACCTGCAGCATTCTCTGACTGCATGAGCCAAACCTTAAGCAGCTAGACTAGTACCTGGTGACTGGCTCAACCTGCCTCAGTACCGTTAGAGCCTAGCCTCATGCCAGCAGTACCTGCAGGAGCTGCATTATGTCCACCCTACCCCCCATATCTGAGAAGTTTCTGGATCCACAGTGTGATAGATGTTTCTATCTAAGGTCCTGCCACTAAGTTGGGCACAGTTTACTCAAGTACTCAGCCATATTAAAGGGGCAATACCTCTTTATACTGCAAGAACCAGACCTGTTTGAGAGACAGAGGTTGCCTAGAAGCCTTGTCTGACTCTGTGTTCGGAAAATGTTTTTTAGCTTTCTCAGGCCTGGTGTAGATACATGGTCAGATGTTGGGTACCATATGTAGTAGTATTTTTTTCATTGGGACCACCAGCGTACAAATAACGACCAGGGATTTATGATTAATCATGAAAGTTTGGCCTTTAGCCTAGGCTTGTCCCCAGCCAGCTCTTCTAACTCAAGTGAACCTGTTTCTATTGATCTACATTCTGCTATGTGGCTCAGTTATCTCTGCTCTGGACTGTAGTCTAACTTCTTCAGAGTCTCACCAGTGTCTCTTCTCTTCAGAGTTCTTTTTCTTCCCAAAAGTCCTTCCTACACTTCTTGACTAGTTATTGGCCATTCAGTTTTTTATTACATTGATGTCACAACAATACATCTTTTCACACAGTTTAAAATATCCCACAACAACTATTCATTCAAGTTCTGTTAAAAAATTTAGAATTTTGATGGGTCTTGAGTTGAATTTGTAATGTGTTTTTATTGAGATGACCATTTTGACTATGCTAACCCTATTAAACCATAAACACAGAAGATCTTTCCATCTTCTAATAACATCTTCAAAGACATGAAGTTTTTATAACACAAGTCTTTCACTTCCTTGGTTAGAGTTACCCCAGATATTTTATATTATTTCAGGCTAGAGATTAGGGAATCTGGTAGCAGACAGGAAGGAAAGACTGTAGGAATTAGAGGGGATGAAGGACACCATGAAAACATGTCCTACTGAATCAACTAAGCGGGCTCACATGAGCTCACAGAGATGGAAACAGCAAGCAAGGGGCTTGCATGGGTCTGCACCAGGTCCCCTGAATATATGTCATGGCTCTTAGCTTGATGTTCTTACAAGATTCCTAACAGCAGAAGCAGGTGTATCTCCAACTCTTTTACCTGCTCTTGAACTCTTTCTACTTTTGGGTTGTCTTCTCCAGCATCAATTTGAGGCCTTCTTGTTTTGTCCAGACTGGCTGTCATCTCTTGGAGACCTGCTCTTTTCTAAAGAGGAAACAGGGGAAGTGGATCTGGGAGAATGGAGAGGTATGTGGAGGAGATAGGAAGAGAGGAGGGAGGGGAAAATGTAGTTGGAATATATTGTATGAGAGGAGAATCTATTTTCAATTAAAATAAATAAATTAAACCACCTTGCAAAGAAGCTGATGAGCTCTGCTTGGTCATCTGGCCCAATCTGCCCCATCTCTAGGGCAATTCAAACTGAGATTTGGTCTGTAGTACTTGCCTTTCAATAGTTTCTTTGTTTAGGCTTATTATTTTTTATTTAATAAATATAATTGCATAATTTTCTCCTTATTCTCCTTACTCTAGTCCTCCCATTCCCTCCAAATTCCCTTTCAAACCTGTGGCTTCTTTTCTAAAGAGTTCCTATAGAAGTAAAATGAACTTTTAAAATATGTGAATAAGTATGTGGTTTCACAAGGGCATGTTCAAACCATTTAATAAAGTGTTAAAAGATGTTTTATATATTCTCTCTGTTTAATCCTTTTTATTTAAAAGTTTTATTCATACAATATGTTTTGATTGTATTCTCCCCAGTCTCCTCTCAGATCCTCCCCACTTTCCTAAACTTCATGCTTCTCTCTCTCCAAAAAAAAAAACCCAAACAAACAAACAAAACAAACAAAATATAACCTCAATTGAGGAAGAAAAAAAAACCTCAGTTGAGAAAATGCTTCCATCTGACTGGCCTATAGTCAAGTGTGGTACATTTTCTTGATTGATGATTTGTGTGGCCAGTGCCAACCCTGGCAGGTGGTCCTGAACTAGATAAGAAAGCAAACCATAGGGAGCAAATCATCAAAGCCAAAGCAGCATTCTTCATGGACTCTGCATCACTTCCTGCCTTCAGGTTTCTGCTTCCAGGTTCCTGCCTTGAGTTTCTGTCCCAACTTTCCTTTATGATGAACTATACACTGTAATCCTCCACAACTTGCTTTTCATTGTGGTGTTTTAATCACACCAAGCAAAGGTAACTAAAGCAAAATTTGCATTAAAATGGAGGAGAATATTATTGTATTTTATCACAGTAAATTTGATGTGTTACTTTTTCTAGGTAGACACAAACAAACAAGTGTTCACCCCAAATATTGTTCTGATGTTAGACCAAAGAAGCAACCCCACTATTACTCCTTTTGGTAATGCAGCAAATACCAGGGATGACTTGCCATGAGCAATGTGGCTCAAAGGTAGCAGCATCTCCAAAAACCCACCCCAGCATTATAAATGGACCATCCCTAGATCACCTTGCAGCAGCTTGCAAGCAGCTCCCCTAGAGATGGCTTCCTTCCTGCAATTAACTGATAGTTTTACAGCCTTGCAGAGGGTTTCTGTAACTCAAATCTGGGAACCAGGTCTGTCCATCACAGGTATATTACAATAATGTCCTTCCTCCAGCCAGGCCCATCTCTCAGGTTTTCATCACACCCTGACATGGTGCCCCAGTGAGGAATGAATTATTCAACAAACAAGCTTGTGGGGGACACTTTATATTAAAATCATATTATCTGATAACAACTGTTGAAATATTTTAATATCTTAGACTAGAAAACATGCTAACCAAATGTGGCAGTTTTCTACATTTTGAGGAATATAAATTGTCTAGAATTTAACAATGTCTGAAGTTGTCTCCAACAAAAGTATCAGAAATGTACAGCAATATGAATGTATGAAACAAGAGGCCATTTTGCATTACTTGGTTAGAGGTTTAGTCAGCTAAAGGTTTGAGGTTTTCTCATTGTCCTTGTTGCTTGCTTTGCTTTTAGAAGTGCAGCTATTGATTTTTCTGCATTTTCCCAGCTTAAATATAAATAGGGTAAACCCATTTTGAGAGAACAATTCCATTTTTGTAAAGTTTCCACTACCTGTGTCCAATGTGTTTCTTTGACAGAGACTTCAGGTTGTGAAGCTCACAATATGAAACAGTTGAAGTCAGCTGTTGTAATAGGTGCGAGTTGTGTTCCCAGCATCTGAGAGGAGAGGCCCTTTGTTCCTCCCACCTGGCTCCCGGCCACATGGCTATACCTGGAATAATTACACACAAACTTTATTCATTTAAATACTGCCTGGCCCATTATCATTAGCCTCTTCTTGGCTAACTCTGACATCTTAAACTAACCCATTCCTAGTAGTCTATGTGTCACCACGAGGTGGTGACTTATCAGAAGATTCTAACCTGCATTTATCTTGGGCCGGAGGATCATGGCATCTGTCTACTTCCTTCTCTCTCACCACCTTCCATTCTGTCTACTCCGCCCACCTAAGGGTTGACCTATCTTACAGGCCAGGCAGTCCCATATTCAGCCAATAAGAGTAACCCAAATACAGAAGAACCCTCCTACATCATTTCCCCTTTTTCTGTTTAAACAAAGAAGAAAGACTTTCATTTTGACATAGTAAAATTACATATAACAAAACAATTATCAAGCAAGAATTACAGTTACAATATTTATATCTATTTTATCTTTTAACATAACTAAGGAAAACTATAACTATATATCTATTCTTCAACTCCATCAAAGACTCCAGAAGAATTAAATATTACCTAAGTAAACAAGAAGTAAGAAACTTCCAAACTCTAGAAATGACAGAAACATCTCACTGCCTGGACAGTCACCCAAAGTTCTTTTGTACCATTAGGGCATCCAGCTTCAGCCTACAGGCCCATAGCATCCAGCAGACATTTCCATGAAGCAGGAAAATTCAAAGACAGTTCACTTTCTTTTGTGTCCTGCAGAATGTCTCGCAGACTCTTTCACGAAGTAGGAACCCTGAAGGATCATCTCACCTTTAGGCAAGTTCAGCAGTCCTCTTTCTGTGGGTTCTTTGTGTCCATTTAAACAGTCCACGCAAGAGCAGTTTCTTGCCCAAATGGCTAGCAAACTCCATAAGTAGACTCCTCGATGCCCATCTTCCTCTTGAAGTAGCTTGTTGCTGCCAGGAGCAGACGTGTCTCATTGTCATGAGAATCCCTAAGTTATTAAAATATTTGAAATGCCATATTCTGTAGTCTTTGAGAGATATGAAGAATGCCTACCTAACTGAAATATATCTATGCATATCTAGAAAATCTAACTAACATGACTATAAACTTAACTATTATAGATGATTATCTATTAACAATCTATATTTCCTAATTATACATTACATTTTAAATGAACTACATAATCACAATACCTTAATTAAGATCATATATATATAAACAAAATTGACCTTAAAACTTGTATCACAAAGCAAAATTTATATCAATGCAAATTATTCATATCCATATCATCCCCCCTTTAAATGTTAAAAAAGAGCATTTATAAACAATATTTGGGAATATGGACATAGTTATTTCTCTCCAAACTTCTTCCTGCTGTATGGGGGCACTGTTAATTAGGTATTTCATTGTATAATCTGTGTGGCAGGTACATCTCAATCATCAGTTGAGTGAAGTAATTTTCCGAATGTGTTCACGGTGACCTTTCTGGAGGGCATGGTCTCTCATACCAGGTTCTCATCCTCTATGAAAACAAAAGAAGAAACTCTTTCCGAAAGCATCATATCCTTAGACCCAAATTGTGAAGCAATAACATCTTTATAATATCTATGCTGGTTTAGCTTGGCAGCCCATGTAATAAGACGTCTCTTTGTACTTAGCTCCTTCACAGACAAAAAATTTAAAGAAAACATAATAAAATACATAATCCAGACATTCTGTGAATTTTCCATGTTTACGTGGCTTATTTCTTTTAATCTATAACTATCTGTAGTCTGTCTCTTTAAAGACTTTACCTTTCTTTAAGGCATCATTTATTTTATTACTCTCTCTATATTTTTTTTTCTTTCCTCTCCCAAGCCTATGTACTTTATCCAACAGTATGACCCATTTAGAGGTCTTGTATGTCTGAATATGTTGTATTATGAATCTGTAAATTTTTACTATACAGGAGAATTTCTTAAAATGTTAAGCAGTTCTTAAAAACTTTAGCTTGCGCCATGTAGGGGTAATTAAGCTACCGCCTGTTTGCTGCCCAGCCTAAACCTTAAATGCGCTGTTATCATGATAATTACGATCCTGCCTGAGATTAGCAAGCACCATTCAGCATGGCAAAGCCGCTTCTGCCTTGGAGTTAGTTGTACCTCTGAGCCGCGCAGTTCCAGACACAGCGCACACAGTGAGCCCACATTGTCATTAAGCAAGCATGTCGTTGCATTTTACTCAGAAAACCCCATTGAAATGGTCTGTCTCCCACTGGAGCCAGAGGTCGCAGTGGCAACACAGACCAGAAACAGGTCTTTCAAAACTGCCAGTTTCCAGTAGACCTGTTCCCGCAGCCTAAGGCAGGAAGAGCTGAGCCACGATCTCAGCTGCTTTACTCCTGACCCCGAGCGGGCACACAAGCATCCAGTCCCACAAAAGCCATTGAAATACTTTATAGCCGGAGTTCAAGCTGGCGGCACAGCCCAGGAAGCCCCATTTTAAAACCGCTGCCGCAGTTTTGCTTTGCTGAGTCAGGAAATCTCTCTTATAGGAGCTATGGCAAGCCGCCAGCTGTGCTAAACTTTATATTTGTGTCTATATTTCCTTTTTAAGCCCCCTCAGGTTTTACATGGATTTAACCGGCCATGTTGGAGCACCAAACTGTTGTAATAGGTGTGGGTTGTGTTCCCAGCACCTGAGAGGAGAGGCCCTTTGTTCCGTCCTGCCTGGCGCCTGGCTGCATGACTATACCCGGAATAATTACACAAAAATTGTATTCATTTAAATAATTCCTGGCCCATTATCACCAGCCTCTTTTTGGCTAACCCTGACATCTTAAACTAATCCATTCTTAATAGTCTATGTGTCACCACGAGGTGATGACTTATTGGAAGATTCTAACCTGCATCCATCTTGGGCCAGAGAATCATGGCATCTGTCCACTTCCTTCTCTTTCACCACCTTCCATTCTGTCTACTCCGCCTACCTAAGGGCTGTGTCCTCTCCTATAGGCCAGGAAGTCCTTTATTCAACCAATGAGAGTAACCCAAATACAGAAGAACCCTCCTACACCAGCCAGCCCTCACCCAATTCAAATTCCCTGTCCCTCCACAGTAGGAATATATTTAAACTGCATCAGATTCAAAACCATTGCAGGAATATGCTGGTTCAGAAACTAAAACTTAGAAAAGAAGCATTGCTCAATAAAGAATTTATGAATCTTTGTGAAGTAACTTGAGAACGCAACATCATTGATTCACTTACTCAGCACTGCATGAGAGAATAAGCTGCAACTCTTAAGGGCAACAAAAGCTTAGACAGTATAGTGTTTGCATCCTAGGCATTACACAAAACCACTAACAACAGAGTGATCCCCTAATACTCTGCAAGAACTTTAAGACAGGTAGGTACTGTTAATTGAGAAATATGGATAACCAAGAATGACTGAATTTGGATAATAATGTGAGTCTCAATAAAATGTCAGTTATCAACAAGAAGCCCATTATCTGACTTACCTTATATCTACCAGTAACATTTTTAAACATTAAAGAAACTCAGCACCAAAGCCACAGAGAAACCCTCTCACGAAAGACCAAAAAAAGAAAAAGAAAAAGAAACTCAGGGTTAGCCCAGTGGTGATGGTGCACGTTTTTAATCCCAGCATTTAGGGAGGCAGAAGCAGGCAGATCTCTGTGAGACTGAGTGCAGACTTCTCTACAGAGTGAGTTCCAGAGCAGCCAGAGCTACACAGAGAAACCCTTTCTTCAAACAAGAAAGGAAGGAAGGGAGGAAGAGAGACAGAAAGAGAAAGAGAGAGAGACAGAGAGACACAGAGAGTAAAAGGTCGGGTTCCTTATAACTCATCACAGAATTCTCAGAGAAGCAGGTTCCATACTAATTCTACCTCCCGTTACTCCTCATCGTAATTTTTTTTTTGTAGCGTTAAGAATCAAACTTAGGTCCTTGAATATGCCTAGTAAGTATTCTACCAGTGAACTACATTCTTGGCCTCATCTATACTGAGAAAAGAGAAAAACACATTCTAGAGAAAAAATATGTGCCATTTTAGTCTGAAATATGAGAACCATTGAATAAGGATGCAGCTCTATAGATTTTGAGGAGGAGGTGCAGATAGTACACTAGGAAGCTAGCTGATAGAGAAAGATCAAAGGCTGGGAGCTAAATGAGACAAGTCAAGAAAGGTCTTCCATGCTGTAGATAACACATGACACTGGCATGTTCTAGGAAAGGTCACCCATGAAGCAATATACAGAGAGACCTTCAAGATTTGAACTAAAGATAGTCTTCTTAGAAAGTGCTCGAGAGCTGTGGACTGGCACAGTGGAAGTGAAGGGTACGTGCTGGGGAAGAGTGAAAGCCACCCTGAAAGATTCATATGTGGAGATGAGATGGTAAAACATTTCTCATGAAATTTTCTATGTTTGATGAATTGCTCTACTTCCCAGATACATAAATATGTGTTTAGTTTGAATGTGTTTTTATATCAAAGAGGACATTGCTTAGACACATACTACAGTCTGTCAGTGGGTTTGGTTAGAAGCCATGTTTCTATTTGGATGCCCCAAGTTTGAGATAGTGGGGAGCTAGACTACAGTGTACACAGTTGTCAACCTCAGAACGGAACGCAGGTGACACTGGAAGGTGAGGATGTGCATCTGAGCAACAATGATAGCAATTGTTATATTTCACTTCTGAATTCTCATATTGGAATTATGAGCATTATATTTTATGAACTGTTGATAGATTCTCTAAGTGTTCCTTTGCATGATCAGATTTTTATCTTCACAGTTGTGTGGATTATAAATCATTATTGTTTTCACTGCATAAGTGAGAGAAAGGAAAAATGGGAAGCAAAACACTCAAGTATGTTCTGTGTATCTCAAGTCTACCTAAATCAGCTTCCAAATTATTAAGCTATATGAAAACCCAAAAATGTAAGAATTTACAAGAAAAACATTCCACTTTTCATAAATTCCCTGACATCTTGCTCTTAATAATACCTTTGTTTCAACTATAAAAGATTTAGAAAACACTTCAGGGAACTCTGCCTGAGAATACTAAAGTAATTCTGCACACACAAAAAAAGAGTCATTACTATTTTTTTCCTTTGAAGCCCTGCATGTGTTCCCTCTCTCATATTCTTCCATGATTTACTATTTATGGCCTCTAGCATTTTAACTTAAAAATATCCAAGCTTTCATTGACAATTTTGGTGACCTCCTTCCCCCAGGCCTGCAAATCCCTCATCTATTGACCTTGGCCATTATGGACATAGAGCTGTGGTTTATATCTTGTGCTGTCAATCATCTTCGACTTAACACAATGCATGCTCAGTGTTCATCCATGCTGTCTCATTTTGGCACTTCATTCATTTTTCACAGCCAGAAAGTATTCTATAGTGTAGATAGATCACAATTCATTACTCTGTTTTTGAGCCAATGGACAATTGGACTGCTCTCACATTTTCACTCTTCTGAATAACACTCCTGTCCATTGGATTTTTCATAGAATAATGTCTTAATTTCTGTGGTGTGGGACATTACTGGGCTGATTCTTAGCATAACTTTAACTTTGTTGTCTTACTTTTCTCCAAACCGACTATCTTATTTTAATCTTACCATCAATGTATCAAGTGTCAGTTCCCCACGCCCTTTTCAGTCCTTGCTATTGTCTTTAGTTTTTGTGGTGTCCTTCCTAAGAGAAGTGAGCTTCCATTCATTGCGGTTCTAACTTTCATGTCCCTAACACCTACCAATAAAACCAATCATTCTTTGCCATATGGTGTTTGCTTACAATTTTAAATCTCCATGTACAGTGTCTAACTTCCTATTCTCCTTTCTTCTTTATAATTCTATTTTAAAGGTTTGTTAAGGCACTCTAAATTAAGATCATTGCTTTAAATAAATTGTAACTCACAGTTTTGAAAACCCTGAGCTGGGTGATTCAGAGAAATCTTTCCAGATTTAACACAATAGTGCTTTACATGGCATTATTCTTCTAAATGCTTCATAAACAGTGTTACAATCAGTATTTATAACAAGTCTTTGAAGCAGGAATAAAAAGCTTCGTTTTATGAGGTTCAATCTCAAAAGTCAAATAAATAAAATAACTGCCCGTAAGGCCCATGCCGTTGAGTGTTTATTGAAATAAAGCCTGACTCTGTTCAGCTGTTATTTACAAAGTCAGTAAATCCCCTAGGTCAGTCCTTTCAATATTCAATGCTTTTTTACCATATTACTGAATAAATAATATATTTTAGTCTGGTTTCTTAATTGGTGATTTTTTAAAAGTGTTTTTTCCTTCTATATATAATGTTATATGCATTTTCCCAATAGAATATTGGAAACAGGGCTGGAGAAAAGGCTCAGCATTTAAGAACACTTGCTGCTCTTTGCAAAGGGCCTGATCTTGAGTTGTAGCACTTACACAGGAGCTCACCATCCCATGTACCTCCAGTTCAAGGGTGCCTGATGCCTTCTCCTAACCTCCACAGGCACCAGCATCATGGGTTGCACACACAAGACACACAAACAAATACCTAAAATAAAGTAAAAGTACATTTTAAAAGAAATAGAAAATTTGGTTAAAAAAAAACAGGGGGGAAAGGAATTAGTAAAAATCCTGTATTCTAGCATAAAAAAATATTGTACTTTGTGGCATGAACACCTCTCTTTTTCTCTTTAGCAAAACTTGAATTATACTACATATAGCAATCTATAAATTTAAAAAATAATCCATATGCATATTTAACTGTTTTTATTAATTATTCTGAGTTTAACTTCAATCAATGATGAGTTTGCCTTGATCATTGAATTTATACCTTCTTGCCTAACTTTCCTTCTTTCTTTATTAAATTGCAATGAAAACAGAACATCCAGCCTCTATCCACCGTGAGCCTATGCGAATTTTCTTTCCATTCCTTCATTTTCTCACTTACACTACATATCTCTGAATCAACCCTAAATCCCCCCAGTCATATCACCTTCCGTGTTTCTCTCATCTTCCAGAGGGTGATTTGTAAAAGTCATTCATTTTGAACAGGGACAATTTCATTCCCCAGTCACACTGACAACACAGTTCTCATCCATGGTAGTGAGCTGATTGCTTAGCTCATTGCCCAAGCTCAAGTCACAGATAAAATGCACATGTGACAATCATGGTTAGAAAGTTTGTTAAACTGGGAAGAATGGTTTATTTGTAGCTAGACCTCATTTCCAGCACAAGTGTCCAAGGAGTTTTCCTGATAGTTGGGAACTGGCCCCTCTCATCACCCTTCCATCTATGTAGATGGAGGTAGATGCCAGAAGACAATAAAATTGACATTTCAAATATACATAGTGAGTACAAAAAGGTGTGCCTAGGAAAGTTAATTCTTTGCTCTACTTCTATGAAATCATCCACTTAGTTCTCCCAGAGTAGCTACCCATGAATTGACAGTAAGAATAACTCAGGATGATGAGCAGATAGTATCCTCCCGCCTTTTATTAAACTGATAGACTCCTCCAGGCAGAGGGGTGTGTGTTAAGTACTAGAAAATATTCACCAAAACCAGGAAGTAGAAATGTATAGAATAAGACCAGATTTCCTTCACATAAAAGTACACACTAATTAAAATCAGTCTTTCTGTCTCCTTCCAATCTCCCTCCATCTGAGTCTTCCTTCTTCTTCCCTCTACCTTCCCCTCTTTATAATGAGAGAAGGCATGATGATTTGAAAGAGAATGGTCCCCAAAGAGAGTAGCACTGTTAGGAGGTATGGCCTTGTTGGAGGAAATGTCTCACTGTGAGGGCCGGCTTTGAGGTTTTCAATACTCAGGATGCTGCCCAGACAGCCAGTCAACTTCCTGTTGCCTGAAAGATGTAGGACTGTTGGCTCTAGCACCATGGCTGCCTGCATGCTGCCATGTTCCCCACATGCTAACCCTCTGAATGTAAGTGAGCCATTTCACCTAAACGTTTTCCTTGTAAGAGTTGCTGTGGTCATGGTGTCTCTTCACGGCAATAAAAATCCAAACTAAGACAGGTCTCATGTGTCTCAGGCTGTTCTCAATCTCTTTTGTAACCAAGGATTATCTCAAATTTCTGTTCCTCCTACCTCCAACTAAAGTGCTGGGGTTATAGGCAATGTGACCATTCTAGGTTTTCTGCTTTTGTTTTGTTTTATTTTCAGTTCAAGGGCTGGAAACCAGGGCTTTGTCATGCTAGGCATCTTCTGAACCATACCTCCGTTCTACTCTTGTTTAACTTAAAGCGTTAAGTGCAAATTAGACTTATTTTAAAAGAAGTCATCCCAGAGACAAAGGCTAAAGTGGGGGACAAAAGTAGAAGGGTTGTATTTTTCTAAAATAGAAAATCTGAGTTAATTATATATAAGGGACAAGAAAAAAAATTAGGATCCTTGGTTTGAATGAGTCTATTTCTTCAGGAGACATCCTGGCATGATATGTTAGGTTTTAGAATATAGATGGTATGTTGAAATCATACTTTAAATTATTTAAATGTTGTAGTGTCATATTTAAAAGATTCTGTGCTTTACCATCTATGTATCAGCATAGTCGTATTAAATAAATATGGCCTTAAATTTAAAAAGAAATCCAAATAAATTATAAAATTAAATACCATTTTAAATTATTTTAGATACAGAATAGGTTTTGAAACATTGAGCATTTTGCTGCATTAAGGACTACTGAGTATATTTATGTTCTTGGTCTTTAGTTTTGTTTTTCATTGTTGCTGTTTTGTTTTTTTGTTTGATTTCTTCTAACTTCTTGATAATAATTTACTTTCTGTCTCTGCTGGCATCTTATGTGTAGTCAGTCAATGCTAACTGAATTTAACTTTTTCTGTTAAGCATTGGCCTTATCCCACAGAAAGGCTCATTTGGGCATTATTTTTCTTTCTTAGAACACATTCTTAGAATTTGTTTATTATAAAGATTTCAGTAATTATCTTGCAGTATCTCTTTGTTGGCCTCTTAGACCAAATATGGACCCTCCAGAGATTTGAGTCATTGTCTTAAGTATGCCTCCTCACTGAAAGGCTGACATTTCTTCCCCATCGTCTCGGTGATCTAGCTTACAGGGGCTGGCTTGAGAGTGTGGACCACGTCTGCTAACAAAGCCATCATGGTGCTTACTGTGCAAGTGGCCTCTGTCATGGATCAAAGCTGTGCTTTTTATGCTGATGTCCAGACACCAGATGGCTTCAGAAGCCTTTCATGCAGAACACTAGCAGCCTGCTTCACTCAGTTATATTGCTCTTGCTAATATTTGTAGAGTGTCTATGAGGTCCCGGCACATGTGTCCATTATCTATTAGGCAATGTCATTCCCTCTGAAGCTAGATGTCATGGCTGCTAATCTCTGTAGCAGTTCTTGGCATCACTCACGATCTGTCCAGGTGTGGGATAAGAACTCTGTCCATCTCAGAAGGGACATTCAGATTGCCTCATCATGAAGATGAAAAAATTCACCATTGTGAATATGAGCTTTTTTTTTAATTTTTTTGTCATCAATACCTCTTTACACATGTGAATGACAGGCAGGTCTAGTCTCCAAGAACCCTAAAGCAGTGCAAGGATCACCTCATAAGAGGCCAGCGGAGTATCATTAGCACTCCACAGCTGCACAGGCAGAGTTTGCACAGTGAAAAGGGCTTTTGTATGAGCTGAATAGTTCAACAATTCTAAAATTCCCTTCAAATATTTTATGGTATATTTGGTCTACTTCTGAATTTCTATTTCTCTATAACCGGTATGGGAATTTTGCTGCTTAGTGGGGGGTATGGCTGGACTCTAAATGCTGCTTGTGTGAACTCCCATCCATACACACTGAAGAAGGGTACAAAGCCCTCTGCATGCTCAATCAGCTTTGGGTATATAAACTCTAGGAAAGATATCATATAACTCAAGGTTACATTTGCCGTCTTGCTACTCAGTTATGCTCTCACGTGTTGGAGTCTTGGATCTGCTTAAATTGACAAACGGAATTGTGCAGGTTTTGCCCGACAAGCATACTGTTTATGATTTGGGGGATTATATTCATTTTCAGCATTAATTTCATAGACTAAGCAAAAATGTCAAACTTTGTTTACTAATTTTATACTCATCTGTTCTTTTAATATCCTGTCTTGGTTCTCTAGTTATAACATAGACGAACCTGAAGTTTGCTAGAAACATTTGCCATTAGCTTCTTCTGAAAAAAAAATTAAATTTGAGGATAATCCTACCTCCAGAGCTTATTCTGTTCCTGGCCATTGACTGTGACAGCGGAAGGCTCATCTGAAGGCACTAGAGCATCCCATCTAAAAGCATAAAACATATTACATTTCATGAAAAAGCTAATTCAGATTGTTTAATTCTGGTAATATTGCCTCTGTCACCTTCAAAATCAAAATGTTCTTTCCTGTTATTATAAGGAAAACAACCAAATTGCTAAAAAACCCATTTGAATACACAGCCGCCTTATGTTGCATACTAATTTGATTAAAAACATCCGTGCCTCACCAGCATTTTTACATAAAACACATTGGTAAATTTAACAAAGGCTATTGAAAAGTAGATGCATCTGATGAGGTTCTGACGAGCAGGGCCCACAGCACTGACCGCTGCCCCTCCGGACTGCAGGACAAGATCTTCCCGGCTATCGTGGACGGCGTGAAACAACTGCCGGGCTGTATTTGTTTGCTCACTGCTTCGGGCACCAAGCCAACCTCATTGCAAATAACTGCATTAGCCGGGTGTATCCAAATTATTACAACACAGCGTCCATCCCAGTTATTGCTGCTGAGGCGTTTCCTGAATCTTCATGTCACTAGAAAACATTTATTTGAAGGGTGAGCGTCACATAAATTCAGGTCCACTTGAATTTATGGGAAAGTGGGACAATTTCTTTCACAAGTGGTTTTATTTTTTTCCTGTCTCTGAGAAAGAGCCCTTGATGTACTTATTGCTTGGCTTCTTTTTAAGTCAAAAGGGTTTCTGACCCCTGTCAGGGTCTTTGTCTTCATGGATTTTTGCATCCTTTCATTTTATTTCATCATGTATTTCCCAAGATATTTTTCCGGGATGCTTTTAGGCAATATATATCTATATTCAAACGATCATTGACATGGCATCTCACAATAATTGTGAAGTATTGTGTATTGGTAACTGGGAAACACCAAGCTGTACAGTTGGCTAGAATGAGTACTTAGAAGTTTTATTCCTTCATACATGAGCTCCAACCTAGGTCTGCATAGAGAAAGCAAATTCTAGGTCCTTTCTGATGACCATTCTGGCAAATTCATACATCAATGAGCACTGCTACTGGCTCATTACTCCCTAACAATGGGTGTGCTATCTCAGAAGACACACCAGCTCCCGGTCCACAAGGTTGCTGAGTAGATGTCAAAACAAACTGCTCCAGCAGAAACCAGCCTGCTTTATTTCTTATTTAAGCCTCTAATGTAGCTGCATTGACTAATTACCGTTGGACTTGTTTATTTTAGCCTGCAGCTCTATTCAAGACATATCCTGGTCACACATTGAGAGTCCTGGAATGTATGGAAAAGAGTTGTTCTTGCATAGATTATGCCACATGTTGGCTCAAGTTTCTTCTTAACATCTTGGTTTAATAATTGCATGGCCTGTGATACGGAAATAGCAGTATCTACCATGTGACATCAAGACCATCCGTAGTACTAAAGAATAAACCATTGCAAACGTTTCAAGAGTTGAAGTATCCATTGCACAGCTAGTGCTCAGGATCATGTGGCTGTTTAGTCCCCCAAATAAGATGTTTATAAAACTATTATAAAAGTATAAGAACATTCCACCCAAACAGGAAAGAATAAACATTCTTCTCAGCATCTCATGGAACCTTTTCGAAAATCGATCACAT
>JAQHUG010000217.1:2715488-2746722 GCA_028555095.1 Dicrostonyx torquatus
CTCTACACATCTCCACCCTATACAACCTCACCCCTACACAACCTCACCCCTATATAACCTCACCCCTACACAACCTCATTCCTACACAACCTCACCCCTCACAACCTCACCCTTACACATCTCCACCCCTACACTTCCTCACCCTAGCTTCTAGTTGCTGAAAGCATCATGGGTTTGTTTGTGGCTGTCTGCTCCCAGGCTCTGTGACAACATCATCTCTCTACATGCCTGCCTCCATGTCTACATTTCCCCTTTTGTAAGGAAGCCGGTGGTATGATTAAAGACTATGCCAATGACCTAAGTTCAATCTGTTTCTCATATTTCTTCCTGAGTGACAGAATTGAGTTAATGCTGTATGATCCGCTGTTCTTAGAAACTTCCATCTTAGGAGCTATTCTTTTGCATTTGGAAGTGCAAACATGACCCGTCTATTAATAGAACAAGTTCACAAAGAGTATTTAAAACATATGCTTTTCTACAAGATAAGCAGCCTGACTTAGAGTACCCTCAGATTAGAGAAAACCTGAAGAAGACAATGACCCATCTTATCATTAGACCTTTAGTAGACAGCCATGCAGAGCTGAGGGCTGTGGATGCTGAGTGATACAGTGCTCAGCCAATCTACACAAGGCCCTGAGTTCAGCTCCAGCCCTAAGGAAGCCAAGAGTTCATTTGGAGCTTGTGTTATTTGCTGTTCGGTGTAAAACTGTGGAAAGATTTTTGAGTTTACAAGGGGACATGAAGATTAGGGCTTTTTAGTTTAGAAGTACCTCCTTTCATTTCACAGATGAACAAACACTTGAAGGCCCTGAGCGATATTTGTCCAGAAAGAAAAAAAAGGGAACTTGCTGGCAGATGGATTAAACAGACAAACTTTTAACCATAAAGAATATTTTATGCCTTCAAATAAATACAAATTGGAGGCTTCAGTTCGGAAGCATATAATCTCATACTTAATGTGCACACAGATACACACACACACACACACACACATACACACCCCTACTAAAGTGTAGACATACCACAGACATGAACAAGTAACATATCAGTGAAAACTACAGACACAGAAGTTAGAGAGGGAAGGAACACACTTCGGAAACCACATCAATTATTCTCTGCCCTGGGATAGTGCAACCCTGAGGTTTGACTTCACTTTTGCCTTATTGTTTTCTTTGTATTTTTCCCTCAAAATTATGCTCTGATTATTTAGCTGACACTGACTGGAGCAACTAAAGTAGAAGTTGCAACATCTTTGCTTTTACAGTTGATTTAAAATAACAAAGACAGGAGGCAGTTCTGTCTACCATTATATAATGCGTACAGTGTAATTATATGTGCCACTTGACATTGCCAAAAACACATACATGTAAAACAAAATACCACAGCTTCATCACTAATGTAGTGCTTTAACCATATACATAAGTATAGAGGCAGGATTAAAGTGAAAAGACATTTGCTCTGTGAGAGACAAGCGAAATATGAGTCATTCCAGGAATTTCTGAATTTCTATCCTTACAATTTCACCTAAGTCATAAAATTCCAAATTCTCTGAGTGTTGAAGTAGCCCCACTTAGCAGGAAGCCGGCAGCTTCATTTAGCATTGTTATAGAATTTTCCTTTATGCTGTTATAAAAACAATTTCAGTTTTGTTGTTTTGTTTTTGAGACAGAGTCTTCCGAGGTTACCCAGAATTCCCTGGTACTCATGATATAATCTAGGCTGGCCTTTAACGATAATCTGTCTGTCTCAGTTCCTCAGAATTGGGGTTAGAGACATGCAGCACCATGCCAGCTTCTTCTAAATTATCTTAAACATTATGCTCCACTGCTAGATTATGAGATGGCTATCTCCTTTTTTGCTCATTATTGGCTTTGCTTTGGAAGTCTTTCATTTTTAATAAGTGTCTGTTTGTCGTTCTGTTGTATAGACCCAAACAGTGAGATGTAAAATTGTCTTCCCCTAGAGCAGCGATTCTCAACCTTCCTAATGCTGTGACCCTCTAACACAGTTCCTCTTGTTGTTCTGACCCCAACCATAAAATCATTTTTGTTGCTACTTCATAACTGTAATTTTGCTACTGTTATGTATTATAGAGGTATATGGCCAAAGGGGCTATGGCCCACATGTTGAGAACTGCCACTCTGAATACAAAGAATTTAGAACCTGCCTTGAATGGGCTGTGGGATCCCACTCATGTCTCCATCACAGCTGTGAGGATGACTGGGTGTATGTCCGTGGAAACACTACAGTGTGAGTCAGAGAAAAACACTGAAGAGTTTTAGACTGAGATGCAAGCATGAAACATTTCAATAATTTTAAAAACCACTTGCTTCTTTGAAAATAAAGCAAAACTCACTGTTACTTCCTCCTAATTCAGCTTCCCTTACATGGACATATCTATTTCACGTTCCTAAATACTAATATTTTCTATTACTCTGTAGGCTTTTCTGTGGAGTTCTAGAAAGTTGCATGCTATATACTTCTGATATGTTTGTTAGGCATCCATGAATTTTTTGTCAGAATGTGTCAGACGACTTGAATACTTTAGCTATATGTAACTACATGTAACAAAATTACTTTATGACAGTTCCTGAGAGATCATACAAATGAAGCACTTAGCAATTGAGATGGAATTTATCAGGTTTGGTATAGATTTTTCATGAGACTTAGACTCCAGGGTTCCTCTCTCAGGAAAATAACAGAAAACAGCTTTTATCTTGGGGTTCTCGACAGAACCCATAAAGAAGATATTCAAGAACTCTAAATTATCATATAGCAGATTGCTATTGAGCACCTGCTGTATACTCTGAGTTGTGTTTAATACTAAAGACTCAGAATGGCTACAGAGATAAAATCTCATCCTTGGACTTAACATTAATGATTTACCATATTTGAGAATAGTAGATTATCAATCTCTGCAGCTCCCTAGAATTATGAAAATATAACTTAATGAATATATTACTTAAACTTCCATTGTGAGTCTATGCAATACAGTTTTATTTTCACCATTTTAAACAAAATTTAGGTAAATTTAAATTTCAAGTAGTTAAATGTGTTTCCTTTGGTCACCTACATAAATAATATAATTTCTAAAGAATCGAACAGCACAATGGAAGATTAAGTAATACATATGATTATTGAAGTATCTGACTATTAATGACATATAACAGGTTTTTTCAATTTTATTCCTCACTTAGAGTCACAGGAAAAAAAAGGTAGAAACAGAGAGAGAGGCGTATATAGGATGGGCATATGGTTTGTGTGGATCTTTTCATGGAGTCCCCATTCAAAATATTTTTGCATGTAGAATGAGGACAGTATACTGAGAAATAGAATGTCTTTTGAATTATACTCAGACTATAAATTATTTTAGTTTTAATGTATAAATAGCTAGTTAGCACTCAGATCCAAACACTCAGTTATGCTATTTAATTTTGTAAATGTTGAAATAGGAGTTAACATTTGCCCCACAGTGCTCTGACCTCTTTACATGAATTTATTAGCTTAGAGCATAGTCTATCACTATGCAATGATAGAGGTGACATCAACAGCACACAACCTCCATGTGGCAAAGCCCAAACCCCAAGCGAGGCTCTCTGGCATAGGTTTGATGTTCTTCATCATTATGGCAGAAAACTGATTTGCCAGGTTCAATCTGGTATTCACTGAAGATTCCTGTTAGAATTTCAATGTTTCTATAGCATGAATATCAGACTAAGGATTTAGATGTTAATAATTTTTAGAGAAAATAGTGTGATGAAAAATAAGGCATTTGTTTGTTACTAGATCTTCCTTTCTATAAGATCTTTACTGGTATTCGTTGTATACCATGTTTTAAGACTAGATTGATGCCGTCATTGGATCATTATCCCCAAGGGCTTCTCTACTGTGTTGAATGCTTGGTCCTTAGGCAATGGAGTTGTTAAAGGGAAGTGGAAGGTTCCAGAGACAGAGCCTGGTGAGCGATCTTAGTGGACTTTCCCTCAAAGCAGATTGTGTGATGCTAGTTTCCCGTCTTCATTCACTGCCTGACTGTATTTAACACTGGAAGCTTCCTCTGACACACATGAACTTCTGCCCCTTGCGTGGATCATAGACATATTGAGACCAAGCAACCATGGAGCAGACGTCTGAAACAATGAAGCAGGCTAAAGATGCTCCGTATAACTTGATTACCTGCAACGTTTTGTTACAGTAACAGCTTAATATCTGCACACCCGTTTATAGCATTAACAATACAATCTTCATCTGGCATGTTTATTAAATGACATTCTCATTCTTTAAAAACCACACAGTCAGTAGTAGAATTCCTATTTTAAAATTTGGGTTATAGAGCTAGATGTGGTGCATTTGGTCAAGCTTTTACCCATCGTGCATGAAGCCCTCAGTCCTATCCCTAGCATCTCATAAACTGGTGTGATAGTGAACATTTGCAATCCTGGCACTGGAGAGCTAGAGACAGAAGCATCAGACGTGGCTTGTCATTCTGATCTATATGCCCAGTTTAAGGCAGTCTGGGATGCGTGAGCTCCTGCCTCAGAATTAAAACTAGTTATTTTAACTCCAACCACGTGGTGTTTTTCACAGCATCCTTCCACCTTTATTAGCTCAGGTTGGCTCAATATCTACAGTTACTTCTATTCAGTGAACACTGTTACTTTCTTTGACATATGCTTACAATCATTTCCTAAACAGAAGCATGTTTATTGGCACAGTCCTCAAGAAGGGCTAACCTCAGGTACACTCTGTTGTATATTTCTATATGTCAGACCCATACGTCTAGACAAGTCTTTGTATACTTTTGCATGCTTTTTAAATCTGTTTTTACCTTGATTTCCATGTCCAAATTAATAGTTTCTCTCCTTAATAAGCAACTTTACTTGTTTATAAGGATATCTTTTTTATTAAAGTTTTTCATAAAATATAATTTGAACGTTTCCTGTCTCTTTCTCTCATCTTCCATCTCCCACTCTTTCTATCTCCCTATCTCCATCTCTATTTTTCTCTACCACAAAGAATAACAAATGAAAGCACCATGAAATCAACCCTCAAACAGACAAAAGATCAGTAAGACAAAAAAAAAAGTACCAAACAAAGCAAAGAAAACCAAAAAGTCCACCAAAATATATCAACGAGTTCCTTTTCTGTTGGCCAACTATTCCTGGGTGTGGGGCCTGTGCTGGAGTTTGGTTAATAGGCTGAGTAACACTCTACTGGAAAAGCTGATTCTCCCTTTGCTACTGGTTAGCGATCATCTTGGTTAGGAGTGGAAGCCCCCGTCCACTTGTCTCTCTCAGTGCTGGGACTTGCCAGAAGTTATAGCTGAAAACAAATTAAAGCAGGAGGGCAACGCTTTTGCTGTAGACCAACAGTCAACGAAGGAGCGTTTTGTGGTATTTAAACAGAAGCTTGGTCTTAAAATATTTTGATATGAGACTGAAAGTGCCAGGAGCAGAGTACAGAAAATATGTAAGAGAAAAGAAATGATTAGCAGAAAAGGGTGCAGGACACAGGTTAATGTTTAGGACCAGCTCAGAATACAGAAAGTTTGTGGGCAGACAGTACATGTGTCAAATGTGTTCTGTGAATGGTACTCTTTGTGTTCAGATTTCGGTGTCCAGAGCAGTGTTGTATTTCTGTGTTGTGTCACTTAAACTAGAGCACCTGTGGTAAGCCTCCAGGTGGCAGTGGCTTTCATGACTTCTTAGAATCAGTCCTACATGGTAAATAGGAAAAAAATCATTTCTACCCTTGTTGATTAGTAGTGATGGGACTTCATAAACATGGAGTGTTAATTCTCACTGCCACATAGGACACACATGAAATACATGCCATTTCTTAAAAATGATTTTCCTAGTATCCATAGGTACAGCAGCACAAAGGAATGTATCATTTTAAAACTAGTATGTGGATCTGTTATTTAAAATAGCAATATATGGCTGGAGAGGTACTGTTGTGGGTGAAGCATGTGCCAGAGTTAAGATCTTTTTTAAGATGTATTTATTTATTATGTATACAACATATATGTATGCCCACACACCAGAGGAAGGCTCCAGGTTTTATTACAGATGGTTGTGAACCACCATGTGGTTGCTGGGAATTGAACTCAGGACCTCTGGAAGAGCAGCCAGTGCTCTTAACCACTGAGGCATCTCTCCAGCCCCAGAGTTAAAATCTTAAGAACCAAAATAAATACTGAGTGGATATGGCAGTTTACCTATAATCCCTGGTCTGAGAAGGTAAGGGTAGAAGATCTCTGGCCAAGCTGAGTATCTAGACTAATCTATGAGCTCCTGGATCAGCATGATACCATGCATCTACACAAAAGATAGAGGTTGAATGAGGAAGAACATATTGTCATTCTCTAGCAGCCACATACATGTGTGCATATGGATCCATTCATACATTGACATACATGTATACACAAACATATGCAAATGTACATACACAGCTGCACATGTATGAATCGACAGTTAGATAGATTTTCCAAAAAACACAATCTAAAATGCCTTCAAGAAATTCACTTAGAAATGTTTTAGCTAGCAAATTAGAAACATAGTAATTATAGATCATCATATGAGTCAGAATAAGGTTGCATTTTTTACAACTACAAGTCAAAATGTATAAGAATGGAGAAATAGGGATTTACATAAATAGCTAGAAATAGGATTCACATACATTCCAGTCATTTTAGATTTTGAGAACCAAGTAAAAAATTGGAGCACAGATATTGTAAATAATAAACCCTAATTGTTTCTATACCCTTCTGGAACATTTTTCTAAAGGCCTTTTATTATCAAAACAGAATGCTAAACACTATTTTGAATTTACGTGGTAATATTCTTTTATATGGAAGACAACAGAGCATCCATGGAGACTAACAACTTTGGAACACCAGATAATAAAGGGTGATCACTCAGTTAAGGGAACCCTCAAATGAATTATTGGCAAGGCCAAGAGTCTCTAGACAATGGTTCAAGGGATGACTCATATGAATTTTGACAGTCTTTGTAGTTTTGATGCCATACATAGGAGTAAAAGTATGTTTCTTGTTTTTATGTTCTTCGCAACACTGAGGATGGTCAGTCTTGAGTCTCAGTTTCTTTTATTTAATATACTGCATGGAGTGTGGAGCAAGCTGCATGAAAACAATGTCAATACGGCTCTTCCCTCAGACTCTCAACCCATGGATGTTGTGTAATTTTCACCTATTAATCAGGATTGCTGGACAGCTAGATTTCTCCAAGGAGTTTTTGGGCAGATCAAGTGTGACCGTTCCTGGAAAGTGGTTCTCCTTGAAGATCTCCAAACAAACTGTACTATACATATTGTTCAATAACAACTGGTTCTCAGAAGTCTTGTGTTTGGGGGCTTTCGCGTTTTGAGGTTTATGAGAAGCCAGAGACAGGAGAGGTTGTTGCTTTCATGAATTGGCTCTCCTAGGATCATTGAAAGATGTTGCTCAGTTTCTCGAGTTCCATGAGAGCTGTTTGTTCAGATTTTGCCTTTATTTACAAAGGAGCATGTTGTCACTGATCCCTACTCTGCTGTTCTCGAATGCTATTACCACAAATATAAATTCCCCCCAAATGAATCACACCTTTTTATGAAAGGTGACCTTGGTGTAGATAAGCATGTCTAAATAGGAGTGGCTATTATAATTTGAACTGTAATGTAAAAATGAACCATAGCCTTTTGTTATAGAATTATGTGTGCCAGCATAGCGATCTTATTATAAAATGACATGCATTTAAAAAATGCAATGTTCCATGTGATAGTCCACTGTACCTGTCTCTGTGTCATGATGGATAGAATATGAACTTCCATATGGTCCACCACTGTAAGAGGAGAAAGCCAAAGATAATAAAGTCATGAAACAATGAAGTTTGATTTTTGCTACCAATCTTCTTCATCAAATAGTTTTACCATACAGTGGGAAATGGGGACAAGACCTCAGATATCAGAAGAACAGTGATAGCTCCCAGACCCAGCAAAGCACTGCTGGGTCCTGAGGCGCTTGTGGCATAAAGGACCATAGCAGCTGTGGAGAAAAAAGAGCTTTGGTGGAGGTGACAGAAACAACAGAAACCCACATTGGGAAGTTAATTTTGACTTTCAAGAGCAAAGAAAATTAAAACTAGACAGCATGGAACTAAATCTCAGAAAAGCAATCCAGATGAGTTTCTTTGGAGCACAACAGCTGAAAACCCCAGCAGTCTAGTCCCTGAAATATCGTGTAGGTTTACCCAAACTAAATGTTGCCAATTTCCCTCCATTCCTTTCTCGCTTTTTTTTCATTGTTGTAATAAAGAATTGGAGCAAAATCAACTTCAGAAGGAAAGGATTGATTTGGGTTACATGTCCTGATCAGAGTCCGTCATTGAGAGAAGTCAAGGCAAGAGCCTAAGGCTACAGAGCCTTAGTGGCTTGCTCACTGATTGCTCAGCCTACATTCTTAGATCATCCAGGACCACCTGGACCAAGAGAGGAACCAACCGCAGTGGACTGGGCCCTCACACATCAGTCATTAGTCAGGAAAGCACACCTACAGAGTTGCCTACAGCTCAGTTGAGGTTCCCTCTTCCTAGATGACTCCCTTGAACCAAGCTGACAAAAAACTGACCAGCGCAATGGCTTAAAAGTCGATTACAGCTGCCAGCTAGAGTGGCAGTTAAATTTTGGACAAGACTTCTGCATAACTATAACCAAATGCATTTCCTTTCATTTCTGCTTATGTTTCTTAAAATCCTACTTACACAATATACAGTTGTAGCACTATAGAAAAAAAAAGTTAAGCCTTATGATGGAAAAATTGATTGAAGGTTATCCTGATGATAACAAAAAACAAAACAAAACAATGGGGTTTAAAGGCTATAGAAACCAATATTTAGATTCCAGCATTCAATTATGTAAAGCCAGAAGTCAGACTCTCTCCGTTTAAATTAATCTTAAGAATTCATTTTGTGGAAAATGGGA
The DNA here is from genome assembly GCA_028555095.1 of Dicrostonyx torquatus. NCBI lineage: Eukaryota > Metazoa > Chordata > Mammalia > Rodentia > Cricetidae > Dicrostonyx > Dicrostonyx torquatus. The sequence continues at coordinate 2,724,465 of JAQHUG010000217.1, forward strand.
AAATAATCATTAAATATCTGCCATAGAACCATGAAGACCTGAGCCCATGTCAAAGAAAAAAATAAAAGCGTGGGTTTGTGTGTGATTGTTACAGCAGAACCTCAGTGCTGGAGCAGTGAGGACAGGTGGATCCCTGGGCGCATGGATCCCAGCCTAATCAGCAAGAAGAAAGCATTCTGGGGAGTAAGCCAGACCCACAGTTGGCGTCTGGCCTATTTGTGCTTACAAATATGCACATTGCTCATGCATAAACCTGAAAGGAAGGAAGAAAGGAAGGAAGGAAGGAAGGAAGGAAGGAAGGAAGGAACGAACGAACGAACGAACGAACGAACGAACAAAGGAAGGAAAACTTCCAGGAGAATACTATGAAGTCTATGAAATGAGGTGGATTTGTGGCCTTGGTAGACAAGAGTTCTTTCCCAACATTAGACCTTGGGGATTTTGTTTAGGAACCTTTTCAGTTTGAGAAAAGGTAGAAATACTTTAGTAATTGACAAATTATATGTAAGCAAAAGTTTGAATCTGAATATTCCAATGTGATGCATTTATTTTTGCAAATTCGTTCTGTGTGAGAAGTCTTCATTTTCCTGATGACGGATATTAGTGAGAGCTGAAAGGGAATGAGACTATCACCCTGGAAGCAATTAGCATGCATGGTGTGACAGAGTTCAGATCACTTCCTCACTGTTGGTGTGAAAAAGCCTGTGCTGAAAATACAGTATAGACTGTAATGCTGTTTTGCAGAAATAACTTTTAAGTATTCAAATTGAGCCCTCACTATCTTAAACTGTAGCTCTGTGATTTCATCTAATGAAAGAAACTAAATGAATCCATGCTAATGCATCATTGGGATGTGCAGAACATGAAGAACAAATCACACAAATTTTCCCACTTAATTATAGTGATAGAAATTCATTGTCATATTATTGACCTATTTGGTCATGCCCAAGTTAATCATGTCTGAACCTTTCCCAGTGGGAAATAAGCTTGTTCACTTCCTGTCTTGCAAGCAAGCATACCGACTGAAACCCAGTCCACGTGCCCACAGCTCTGATCACTGCAGCCCACCGTAACCATGGTCTCCAGCAGCGCAACTGCAAGCTGCAGTGCACCCGGGAGACTTGATGTCAGAAACTCATCACTTCCTGTGTCCTCTGCTCCCTGCATTCTGCTCAATCATTTGCCACATTAAATTAAACCAAACTCTGTTTGCAGAATCCCGCCCCCCCCTCCCCCGCTTGGCCCCTTGCAAAGAGCTGTTTTGAAATCCTGAAAGAGAGTTTACGTGAGGTAGCAGACTAGTAAGCCAGCAACTTTAGTCGCTTATTAAAGTCAAGCATGTGTCTTTGTTTCATGTTGCTAATGATGCGGAACCATGGAGGCCCGAGTATATTTCGCCTGGACGGTGTGGGAGCGGATGCTGAGAGCTCATTACTAGGCTCCCCATCGGAATCCTGCAGGCTTCCGCTCATTGAGGAGACTGTGGGGGCTTTGACAGAATTATTATACTGAATATTTTTAGACTCATTAACTATATCACCAAGGCAAAACATCTCCTCCTCAGATGCAAATGGCTGAAGCTACTGTGGCTTTCCTTTAGTTATTGCAGAAAACGGGATGAAGCTTGAAACAACTTGAGGGTGGGGAAAGGACTTTTCATGCCTGAATGTTTGATTTTTGCAACTCATGTTGGGATCGTGTGGGGCTACATTTTGCTACATTTGAGCCGCTGGTATTTAAGTGCTTCTTACAGGGACAAAGACGCAATTCCCTATTTTAGGCAATAATCAAAATATTTCTTAATTCCCTATGTGTGCTAAAATGTATTTCTGGATGAGGCTCTGATGATAATGTGCTGAGCTGGGGCTTATATATTCATTCCTCAGATCGTAGAGGAACTTTGGGTGCCTGACCTAAATCTAAACAGAGAATGGCTACGGAGTTAAAATAATAATTGGAGGAGTAGCTGTTCTCCAATTCAGGAACAGTGAAGTCTGCTGCCTGGCATAGAAGACGGTGCACTGCTTTAGATCATTACCACACCTTAACCTCGCAATCTGATTTAAGGCCCAAGAGCAAGCAAGGAATTTCAACCCACCTCCAAACTGCCTTGCTCTCCTAGTTTAATATCACTTTATTCAGGCCTTAAGTGATTTAATTTAGGCTGCAGGAGCCCTTTAAGAAAAAATATGCCTAGTTTAAAATTAATCCTTTAGACAGAGGATAGAGCTACCTTTATGGTGGCCCAAGGTGGAGCAGAGAGAGTTTCATATTACCAGGAATAAATGAAGTCTAGCCACTCTGAATAATAGTCTTTAATTTTTTGTGTATTCCTACAATGTTCAAGTACACCAAAACTTTGCCACCTCGAGCCTCTAGGTTGAGATGTGCTCTCTGGCCATTTAAACACAGAGGTTTGATTAGAAATGCCGTCCGATGGCTGTCGCACACTAAAACCCAGAGTGTTGGAAGAAGCAGCCTTTGCTTCCGGCTGTGGTTCATTCCCCACACAACAGTGCTCTGACAGTGGTGACAGTCACTTCACACATCAAGAATTTCTCCTGCTTCCCATGACCACCAGGGAATCTGGGGGGAATACTTGGTGTCTGATACATGCTCTCCTCTGGGATTCCTCCATTAGAATAGCCATTCTGATCAGTAGTCCATTATGAAATGCAGCTTCCACGGCGAAGGGGATGGAAATGCTTAGGAAGCCAATGCTCCCTTGTGTGGGGGAGGGAGGTTCCCTTTACCTGGAACGCTAAGAAAGAATTCAAAATTCCTGTCCATGATTCTAACAATGGTCCTAAGGCTGTATACATGCCATTCTTGAATTGTTTAGACTCTTTTCTAATGAGAATTCAAAATGCATATGATACCACTAAATCTGAATCTCCATCATTTTGCAGAAATGTGTTGAAAATATCTTGAGTTGAAAGTATGCTTTTAGTTGTCCGTGTAAAGGAGGCAGAGAGTAAACAACATGAGTATAACTGTAGTATATTAAGAAATAAATCTTGAATTGAGATAGAAAATGAAAGAATGGCAGAGAAATAGAGAAAAATCAGCCTGATAGGGTAATTTTTAAATTAAGAATGTGAAGTATTTGGGAAGATTGGTCATGTTAATGTTTGGGAAAAGAATATTATGTTAACACAGTATTGCAAAATCATAAATCCCCTGTCTGAATAAACAAAAGACACAAAGAAACATCATAAAGAAAGGGCAGAGAGGATGCATTGGACCGTCTATCTTTTTAACTTGGAAAACCAGCTTAGAATTTGAACTAGGAACAGACAAAAATCTAAGTCCCTGGTTAACTGGATCCTTCTGTTATGTTCAGCATGGGCTACAGGGGTTCAGAGGCATCTTCAGCAACCTAAACAAAAGAATTGGATTTGGGGGTCATGCTAATACTGGTGGCAGGAGCAAGAAGATGGAAAATGGCAGTAAGAACCAATGTAGCTTGTTGTTAGATGAGGTCCTGTTTTATTGATCCTAACAGTGCTTGCACAGGAAGGATTAAAGTTTCAATATTAAACATTCCCCATAGACTTGTGGATTTGAGCACTTTGTCCCTGGTGGTGTGACTGTTTGGGAAGGTTTAGAGTTTGAGGAGAGGGGGGCTAGCTGAACATCATCACTACCACTGGACCTTGAGGACAAAGGCCCGCATGACTCTCTGTTTGCTGGACCTTTAAAACAGGAGCAAGCAGATGCTCAAGGTTCTACAGCCATACCTTCCCCGCCATGATGGACTGTATCCTCTTAGGACATGACCAAAAATAAACTCCTCCTTCTTTAAGTTTCCTGTTAACAAGGATTTGTTCACAGCAATGAGAAAAGCAACCATCACAGGAGGCTTTCATGGCAGTGAGACGAACTGTAAGATAGATTAGCTAATATATGACTTGATTGACATTTCCACTTCCACTTAAAAGATATCACCTTGTGGAAAACATACCTTGAATCATTTAGTTCATCCAGAGCAGTGAATGTTAACTTGGGACAATCATTAAGAAAGCAAAATTAAATATGATGGGAAGCCTTGACCATGGAATACACCCCTCCCCAACCAGTATTGTCAGGACTGACTTTCTGCAGACCTTGTCATTGGATAAAAAATGACAAAGTTCCTCTATAAGTTCTGTGAACATGAGTTCATCACTGCACATGAAATTCCTCTTCTGTGTAGGAAGAGTGTGTGGTAGCTTTGAGTTGGTATTTTTCCTAGTTTTCTATTGCTGTCAGTGTGGAGGACTTTGGAAGTCCAACTTGCATTCATTTCACAATTCCTGCAGATCAGAAATGCAAGCACAGTTCTGCAATAGTTTCTGCTCAGCATCTCATAAAGCTGCAATCTAGTCATCAGCCAGGCTGGGTTTCTGTCTAGAGATCAAGGTCGTCTTTCAAGGTCACACATTGGTAATGGAATTCAGTCTCTCTCCCTGGCCATCAGCCAGGAGTCACAGTGTGGCTCTTTGCCACCATGGCCCCTTGACCAGTCCTCCCACATGTTCTTTTTCCAGGTTAGGAGGGTTTTTCTTCCTATTTATTAAGAGATAAATAGTGATGTTCCATTCCTTTGGGCACATCACACTAATTAGAACCAAGTTCAAGGCTCTGGTCACTCTTAAGAGGACTCAATAAGGGTTTGATTCAATAAAAAAAGTGTCTTAGAATTCTGCCTGCCACACAGGTTTGTGGAGTATTTGTATCTGCATCTATTTAAAACACTTGACTTATAAGAGGGCCCTGGCAGGCTACGGGAATGACTTGGTGGATAAACTGCTTGTTACACAAGCATGAGGACCTGATTTCAAATCCCAGAACCTATGGAAAACTGGACATGGTAGGTTGCATCTGTAATCTCAGCTCTTCTACTAGGAGAGGAAAGACAAAGACAAGAGAATTTAAAACCAGAACAGTAATAAAAAGTTTTGTTCTAAAAGCGACCAGACCAAAGAGGTGAGTAGTGTATTCTAACAGTTAACACAGGGACCCACTATCCCTGCTCACACAGTAGTTAAACAACAAAACACACCATCTCAAACAATGTGAAAGTCAAAGACATACAGACACCCAAGGTTATCTTCTGACCTCTACGTTCACGCATGTGTGTCATCACACTCGAGCACTGAAATGTACACAAACATATGCACACATCATACATGCACACCCATGTTCTCCACACTTACACACATGCAAACATATATTGCACACACTATACGTACACATTTACATGCACATGTCATGTACATATATCTCTTCCACATAAAGATTGAACAATTATTTAAACAAAGGCGCTTGGCAAATGGAAACTTATGTGTGCTTTTGTTCATCAAACATTTAAGCACTAAACAGACTGTAGTAGCTTTAAGGTTAAATTCATAAAGAATAATCAAATTGGGAATTGGAAATTGTCATTATTTTCATCAAACGCTTATTATTAGACATTTATTTGTACACTCCTCTCCAATGGGTTGTGACCTTGGAAATAAATTAGCTGCGGGATGCCATGAAGCATTAGGAGTGTTCCCATCATAAAACAGTGCCTCTTTAATAAACATTTCTCAGGTGCAAAACTAATCCAGAGTAAACCCAATCTTAAATGAGTTATCACAGCCCATTGTAAGAGCTACAATAACAAAAAGTTTTGTCTTCAAGAGGACTGGACCTAAGAGTGTGTTAATGTACCCAGCCAGCTGAACAGTTACACATCCGTATACATGATGACTGGCATTTGCAATGAGTGCAAATTAAGATCATATTGAAAAAACTATGTGTCTTCATTTTGTCCCTTTTAAACGCAGCTGTTTTGTAAATGAAAATTTGATTATCCCATCTAGACTCAAGTGGAACACAATCACTTCGCATTTTAGCAGTGAGTTTCAATCCTACTATAGTTACACCAGATTTTCACTCCTGTCAGGGGCAGGGTAGCAAAACTCACACCTATCTCTTTAATACAAAAGTTTAGCTGTCACAAAGGAAGCAGCTTCTTTTGGAAAGGGTAAGAGTAGATGAGATGAGTTGACATTAAAACAGCTGTAGTTGTCTCCCTTTGATACATGGTGTATTAGTCAGAATGAAGTCAATATGAGATGGGAGAGCTAGGAGAGAGGAGAAAGTGGAATAGAAGAGGGAGGAGGGGAAGAGGGAAGAAGACAGAAGAGATAAAGAGGAGGGGGAAAGAGAGGAGCAGAGGGAGGGGAGGCAGAAGAAGGGTAGATAAGGTTTTGTTTTTTGTTTTTTGATTCAAATATTTTCTAAATTGGAGGTTTTTTTTTCTACTAAGCATCTTAAACTTGCTTGCAGTCAAATGCATCTTGATCTTTCTTTGTGATTTATTCCATTGTTTCTTATATAAAAGATTTGCCTATGCCTTGATCAATTAAATTCCATCTGGATTTTCTTCTGGCTCCTATAGCTTAATTGTTTGCACTTAACTCTTTAGTTCATACTTACCAGTGAGAAATCTATTACCCTTGCAGCTTTACAACCGATTTTGCATATGATATTATATATTGAACATTTTCCAATAAAGTGAAATATTATTTGGGGTATGCTATGAGCTGGAGATATAATTTGTAGTTTTTTTTAATTGCCAGTTTTCTCAACATTGTTGATCTGTTTTGATTTCTTTAAAATCTACATAAAATTCTTATACACTATTCCTCAACTAAATCCAATTAAAAATAATTTGATCATTATTGCATTACTTCTCTGTGCCTAAATATTTTCATCTAATATTGATATTAAGAATATTAATAATGTCCTTTGTTTGTGGAAAGGATGAAATTGGGAATATTATCTTTCAGCAAATTTATAATATGAATGTTTTAATTATTATGCATTTTTGGTCAGGCATTTTGTTCTGTGTCTGTCATTTTCAGCATTGCCATGATTTTGTGCTTCTGATACCATCATTTCCCATGTTGTGTGCATGACTAAGGGTTTCTTGTCTGTCCTCTAAGGCCTTTACCACACCCCTGCTGCCGGGAAGGAAAGCTGCTGGCTTGTAAAAGCCCCTCACACAGGGGCTACCTCGCTGAATTCTGTTTTTATGTTACACTTTATTCACACAAATACTCCAGGTCACAGAAACTTCATAATGATGTTCCAGGGGTTTCTGTGCTATTCCCTCAAGACCCCTGTGGAACTGCCATACTCACTAGTTAATAACTCTTCTTACTGCTGTGAGGTGTCAGCATTTTGAAGGACCTGACAAGTCAAATACTTATGCACCTCACACTTTTGGCAAAAGGTAGTTTCCCCCTCCAGACGAAACATGGCCCGGATCATCTGTTTATTTATCTTAATGTAGTTAGCGTAGAGATAGAGACAGCTTAGCTATGCCCACAGAGCACCAAAGCACACGGCTGTTTATTCTGCGTATATCTGATCTTTATCCAGATCTCTATTACAGATTTGTTTAATAAATCTGATATAAATCAGTTTGTGATTCATTTTCTGTGTGATTTCCTGGAGCATCTTTATATAAAATAACATAAAGAAAACTATACTGCTGTCATATGAAATCACATTTTAAACCACTCTTTGAGGAATCCTATTCTGAACTGAGCAGATACTCTGTGCACTTAGATGACAGTCACTTTCACGCAAAAAGGAGCAATCATGCATAGATGCAGCTCGCACTATGCACTTAAACTCTGGATTCTTGTTTGTGCAGCTGTGTAATCTGAGCCATTCTCCAGTTCTTCCTTCCTCTGATAAACAGTCTTACCTATGTACTGACACATAACCACTGGTGAAAAGAAGAAATACAAACCCCAGGAGCTGTGCCCATGCAATTCCTGCTACACTATGACAAGTCCAGCCCAGTTCCAGTGAAAAGGACTGAAGTCATTGTTAATTGCCTGTCTTAGGGTTTCCGTTGCTGTGGAGAGACACCATGATCACACCAACTCTCATAAGGAAAACATTTAAATTAGGGCTGTCTTAGAGTTCAGAATTTATTCCATTGTCATCTTGGCAGGGAACATGGCAGTATGCAGGTAGACATGTTGAAGAAGTAACTGTGAGTTCTACATTTGAGTTGTCAGGCAGCAGGAAGGGTAAGACACATTGGGCCTGGCTTGAGCATCTGAAACCTCAAACCTCAACCTCAGTGACATGGGTCCTCCAACAAGGCCACCGTTCTAATAGTGCTACTCCCTGTGTAGCCTATGGGACATTTCATTCAAATCACCACACTACCATTTGAAGTTGCTGTCACAACTCACTTGCTGTAACCAAAATGGCTAACAAATCAATGTTTTCATGCAAGCCATTAAACATATAAACCACACAGCTGTGCCTGTGATGTTAAATCATGGTTTATTCTGTTCTATGATAAACACTGGGATCAAAACAATTTGGAAAGGGAAGGGTTTATTTGGCATTACAGAGTACACTTTGTTGTGAAGGGAAGCTAAGACAGCAACTCAGGGCAAGAGCAGAAGCAGAGAGCATGGAAGAATGTTGCTTACTGTCTTTTTAAGTCTGGCTTGCTCAGCTGTCCTTTTGCACTCCAGGGTCACCTATCTAAAGAAGGTGCCACAGTAGCTGAATCCTCCTACATGAATTATCAATCAAGAAAATGGCCCCCAGAAGTAGCCACAGGCATATCTGATGGAGGCAACTCTGCTACTGTAATTCCATCTTCTCTGGAGTGTCTACATTTGCATCAAAGTGACAAAAACCAACCAACACAGCCACATTAAATATGCTACATCATATCTAAGGCCACAAAATGAAATGCCCTGTTTTTGCTTCTCTCTTTTCATGTGTATGGCTTTTGTGAGTGCATGATGGAGCTAACCTCTGCTTCACACATGTACAACCCTACAGGCTTCTACAGAGAATGCTTCAGGTGGTCACAATTAATTAGCTAAAATTTGCTTCTGAGACAAAACCTATTTAGCCACCTGCTAATGCATAGCTCTGTTGCCATAGTGAGAAACTTAATGATTAGGTGAATATACATCTCAGAAACATTATTGTCCAATTTTACAAATGTATATATACATACGTGATGTTAATGCATTTCAAGAAAAGTAATGGAAAACAAACGATCAGGACCTAGAAGCCATTTTAGTGGCCAATTGAAGGAGGAGGAGATGCTTGAAAGAATACTGGTGAGCAAGCTTGAGAGTCTGGGTCACTTCACATGGCAGAGTTGAGTAGTACTGCCAGAAACTAAACAAACTGTGAAAGTGAATAGGTTTGGGAGGACAAAAGCAGGCTTGATCTCTCTGCCTGTCTATCATGTTCTGTCCATCTATCATCTATCTACCTATGAATCTGTCCATCATCTATTATTCATCTATCTATCCATCTGCCCACCATCTATTATCTATTATATGTCTTTCTATCTATCCATAAATCTATCATCTATCTATAATCTATCTATCTATATATATATAATCTATCCATCTGTCATGTTTCACAATAAAAAAAATGGAGAAAACTTGAGTAGAAGGTAAAATTATACCACCAAGGCAGAGTCAACCAAAGGGAAAAAAAAAACATTGTAAGAAAACATTGTAAGAAATCCTGTTGTTTTGCATGCTACTTTAAAAGATCTTAAAATAAATATCATGATCTCAAGAAAACACACAACTGAGAAATATGCTGTTAAAAACATTTAAGGAAAGATTTATAAGTCTCAGAGATGTATACTTTAGAAATAATACCCTCCCCTCAGTGTCAGTGTGGAAGAGAAAGCACCTTTATTCTGATGGGATATAGAGAAGCCACAGAAAACACTTCCCATGGCATAGTAATCTCTGTTACAATGTAAGTCTGTGTTGCACAGAGTTAACCCATGCTGCTGGGTCAGCAGGCATAACAGCTAATAAAATTTTACAGTTTGTTGTAATTGCAGTGAAAAGAACTCAGCTTTCCTGACACTCATTAAAGACCTCATATTTATTAATTAAGTCACTCAGATAATATTTGTAAAGAGCTTGCCATTTGCCTGGACTTGTGTAAAATGTAGGGGACACGGTTCACACTCTTATTGGTCCAGCTTGCAAGAACCCTCCAGGGTGTAGCATGGGAGGTAAACATAGAAGGGGGCTATACACCTGAAGTTGCCAAGCCTCATCTCTGCAAGACAGAGAGCCAGATGCAAAGGAAAAGCTGCTCTCGTTTCTTCTTCACAAGTTCTTTTCAAGAAAGGTCATGTGGTTGGTACTTCTGTTTGCATTTGTTCCTCAGAAGTCTTCTACTTTTTTCAGAACATCTATATGCCGTTTCTTCTTCATTACTCCACAGCTTCCAATTCTGTGTTGTGTGGCTGCATGATGGTTTTTCTTGTCTTAGGTTTCAAAGCCTCCTTTGAACACCAAGGAGCCACCATTTAGATATGGTTTTGTAGTTCAACTTTATGTTTTACTCTTTCAATTTTATCATTGTCTTGAAACTTGGATTCCGAAAATTCCAGAAACTTGATCCCACTTGTGGTATGCATCCTTCTGTCTATGTGTTGCTTTTTATTGGTTAATGAATAAAGAAGCTACTTTCAGCCAATGGCTTAACAGAATATAGCCAGGCTGGAAAAGATATATAGAGAGAGTGGATAGAGTAAGAAGAAGCCATATAGCTGCTGCAGAAGACAGACTTGCCAGAAACTTTAGGGTAAGCCACAGCCACGTTGGGATACACAGATTAATAGAAATGGGTTAGTTTAGGATACAAGAGCTAGCTAATAAGAAGCTAGAGCTAGTAGGCCAAGCAATGATTTAATTAATAGTTTCTGTGTGATTATTTTGTGGTCTGGGCAGCTGGGAAATGCACAAGCAGCCTTTGCCTACACACTTGATTTTATATTTTGGCAACAGTGAAATATTATGAATTCAATACCTATGTGCCACATCATAGTGAACACATCAGGGGAGCAACAAGCTCCCAACCAAGCTCATTACTGAAAGTGGGAGAGAAGTAGAAAAAAATATTTGATCTGACAAGTTGTTGTAGTACTTTAGCAATCTGCCATAAAATAAAATAAAACTTGTTCAACTTTCCTACTTCATTTCTCCCAAGGACTATGGCTGTATTTCCCCACGCTGCATGGAAAACTTATGTGGCCACTTCTGAGATGTGAACTGATAAGACTAAAATGTTTTCACTATTTCTGTTTTCCACAAAAACAGTGCAGTGTCTAAAAATCCCTGTTGTCAGATTGATAGATAGCACGAATAGGTGCTTGTCTGGAATGACTGGCTTAATTAAGACAAAACTCCTTGGGAACTTTGCTACACAAAAGAAAATTTGGTTAATGATTAGATTGTTGATGTCCTACAGGGATGTGCCTTAAGGTGCAATCCCAGAAGATTTGTTGAGAATAACGGTCAGAGGTTTTGCTACACAAAACTTGAGAAGCAATTCCAAAGTGAGCAGGGAACATCATGGGGGCAAAAGGGTGGGGCAAGTGTAACTGGAAGCGTGAAAGAATAAAGTGTTTAGAAAATCCTTTTCTGAACCAGTATGCTGAAGTGTCTTCTGTAGTTTTAAAATATTGTTCCTATCCCCCTTGTATTAAAAATGAGTTAATTTTTATACACTAAATCCCACTTACAGTTTCTCCTCCCTCCACTGCTCTCAGTTTCTCTCCACACATCTGGATCTATTCCCTTTCCGTCTCTCATTAGAAAAGAGCAGGCTTCTAAGAGATAGCAACAAAATATAACAACATAACAAAATAAAATATAATATGAAAACTATCACATCAAAATTGGACAAGGCAAACCAAAAGAAGAAAAGATCCCCAAGAAAGGACACAAGAATCAGAGAGCCACTGATTGACATGCCCAGGAGTCCCTTTAAAACACTAAATGAATATACAAAGGACCTGGGCACAGACCTGTGCAGGCCTTGTGCATGCTGCTTCAGGTTCTGTGCGTTCCTATTAGTTGCGCTGTGTTGAGTTAGAGGTCGTTGTTCTCCTTATGTACTCCATCCCCTATGACTCTTAAACTTTCTCTGCCTCTTCTTTCCACGAAGTTCCCTGAGCTATGAGGGGAAAGATTTGAAGGAGACATCCCATTTAGAGCTGAGTGTTCTGATCTCTGTCCCTCTGTCTCTCTATATACATAATGTCTGACTGTGAGTCTCAGTATTTGCTCCCATCTGCTGCAAGATGAAGCATCTCTGATGATGGCTGAATAAGGCATTGATCTGTGAGTATTGCATAACAACATTAGGAATCAATTTGTCACTACATTTTAAGAACAGTAGTATTTGGTTTTGCCATAGATCTCTGGGCTATCTACTCTCTGGCTCTTGGTCATCCAAGCAGTACCAGGTAAGGGTTCCATCTCGTGGGGTAGTCCTTAAGTCAAATCAGACATTGGTTGGTTACTCCCACAAACTTTGCGCCACCATTACCCTAGCATATTTTTGCAGGCAGGATATCATTTCAGATCAAAGGTTTTGTGGCTAGTTTGGTGTGTGCTTTTCTTTTTTGGTAGCATACAAAGTACCTTCCTATGCCAAAGACAGTAGAATGTAGGGGTGGGGGTTATATCTGTCTTATGTTGAGATTCCTGATCCATCTGGAGTGGGGATTTGTGCGAAGTGAGAGATAAAGGTCTACTTTTACTCTTCTGCAAGTTGATATCCAGTTTACCTAGCACCATTGAAGACGCTGTTTTTCAGTCTCGCATATTTGTTTCTTCAGTATTTACCTTTGGCATCTTAGCTGTTTTTTGGACATAATATATCCCGATCCTCAATTCTTTTCACTCGATCTAAATGTCTGTGTGTGCCAGTACTGTGACGGTTCTATCACCACAGCTTCATGGTAAACCCCGCCTTCTGTCACAGCTCTTCTCTTGAGCAATAAACAATTGCTACATGTCTTCACGCATGTGGAGGGGCCACTCCAGCACTGTTAGCACAGTTTCTTCTTTCCTTTCAGGTCCACACAGGCTACTTCATTTCCTTTTTCTTACTGTTGCTGCCCTTCGAGGTTATATGCACAGCCTTTTCTGTTGGTTCCTTTGAGTCTCCACGTTTCTGCTGCATGTGTTTGTTGACCTTCCAGAGCTTATAAATCTTTTGTGTTCCAAGTTAACTTGCTTTGCTCCAGAGGCAATAGGTGCCGCCTTCATCTGGAGTTCAAGGGGGAAGCAAGATCATGGTTATCCTGAGCTGTGTTTGGGTTTGAGTTTAAGAGCCAAAAGGCGAAGGTCACTCACTACCTTTTTGGAAACAATGATCCTACTTGTTCAAGCCTTACACAGATACCCCAGGCTCTGCCCTTGGGAATTTCCTTAGCATAATTCAAACCATCAATGCAATAAAATATTTGTATGAAGAATTATTCATTTTATAATGGAAGTGCCCTTTAGAGCCCATAGCCAATTATCTTTGTTTACATTTTTTAAATCTCAAAAATCAATGGAGTAAATTATTCAGGAGAAAAAGTTTCCAAATAAAACCCTGTGGAAAATACTATGGCTCTTGGTGTTACTAAGGTAATGCTGAAGTTAAAATTAACTTCTAGTGTTAGACTGAGTTCCCACACTGCATCAAAAACTTCCAGAACACACTCTCTCTGTGTTAACCATGACAGAGACTTCCCCATCACTCCACTTCTGAAAGCAAAGGTCATAGTCACTTATATTTTGAAAGCATTCTCTTGCCTTTCATATTACAACACTCAAGATTTGATTTTCCTACTAAATTTCCCCCCCCCTAGGGGGCTAGGCTCACAACCTTGCAACTATTTCATCACAACGGTAGGAGTCGCCTGTGTAAACAGAGCTGATGTTATGAGGGAAAGAGAAGGAAAGGTGTTGTCCATGTCCACTGGAGAACTCGGAGTATCTGACAGCCATGCGTCTTTCAGACAGCTCCATTCCTCGCTGTCACATTTGTTCAGATGACCCTGTAACCAAAGGTCATGTAACATAGAAGAATGTAAATCTACCTTTCAGGTATCCAACAATTCCTCCACTGTTCCTGTCAGCAACTTCTAGAATATGATAGAGCATCAATGGTTTCCAGTGAGTTAACACAGCTTGTATATTAGCCATTGGCACTATTGGTTTTTTGAAATTTGGTTTATAATGTTTCCCAAAGATGATAGTGGTGGCATGCACATGAAAGGCACTTTGAGTTTATCATCAATATCTTTGGCATCATTTGCTGGAGCCTGGATTCAGTTTTGCTGTGGTTCCGGTAGAGCTGCAGATCCCCAGACTTTGGGTGTTTATCATGTGTCCACTGCTTCACACCTTGTCTTCTCAGTACTTCTAGGTCAGTAATTGGAGCTAAGATAAAAACAAAGCTTCCTCGTTGTAAGTACAGGTGACCAGGTTCTAACCCTGTCCTTTTCACAGTGGTTTCTGTACCAGGCGCTGCCACATTTCAGGTTGCATCTCACATTTTCATTACTGTTGTTGTTGAGTGTTTAATAAATTCACTAAAACAAATCATGATGTGTTTGACTTACATGTAAAATCAATAAAGCTTCTAAGTGAATTTTGATGGTATTTAATATCCTTAAACTGAAACCATGCTAGCTTTCCACTCCCCAATCGAGCACACACTCGTCTATTCTGTCCTTGTGTGATACAGTGTTTTCCTCAGGAATCAGCTTTAGGGAAATGCATCCCTTTAGGTACTCCCTTCGCTCATTTGCATCAAAACAAGTGGGTGTCAGAAGAAGGAAAATCATCAAAGAAAACTGTCACCCACAACTCAAATATGGCCTCCCTAAGAGCCATCTTAGAAAAAAATTTTAGGTACATTTTAAACCCTGAGAGCATAGTTGTGGGGGGTGAATGGCTGACGTCTAGGTAAGAACGTGGATGCCATTCATCCTTAAGGCAGTGACAGCAGAACCTCCGTGCTTAGACTTCATGGAACCCCACCAGCAATGATGTCTTTAGACAAGAGCTACTTTAGACAGTGTTGTTATGTTTAAAATAATTGGTATGTAGATTTAAACTCTTACAATTGCTTTAACATCTCTTTAAAAATTACAAATAATAATAATAGAAATAATATTTAATTCTTTTGGAGCCATTTATGAGATTTGAACATAAAATTAAATATCTGAGCTATTAATGACTTCTTTTGGTCAAATTTCTGTCAAAATGAAGTAATCTTACCCTGAAAGCACGCACAGATGCTGTGCGACTCACCTGTCTCCTCCCTGGGTACAGACACTGTATGCTGTGTGACTGTACCCCGGGTACAGACGCTGTATGCTAGCTGCGTCAAGCTCCAGCCTTAGCTCTTGACTCTCCAAGGTGATAATAAACTCTTGTTTCTTTGATGAAATATAAATTACAAAAATAAATGCATGTCTATATTTGCACAAAGGGATAAACAATATTATTGGATATTTCATATGAGACTTAGTAGCATTTATCACAGATAATCTCGTTTTCTGTTGTATTATCAGAGTTTATATGGTAACAGAGGTCTTATGAAAAGCATTTTGAGATGTATTGGACTCTGTACAGTTTAAACAACAGAATAATTCTGTACTCATTTATATAGAGACCAGCTACAGATGCATTTAAGAAACATATATGCAGATAACAACAGATCTTTCTAGGCAAAAGCTTGGCAATATTCATACCAGTTTGTGGAACAGGTATGAAAATAAAGAAATAGCTCATCAATTTCTGAGATTCCTACATCGTATTTACAGAGCTTGGTAAGAAAACTATAAAAAAGATCAGTAGTAACAGGATTTTGTGTATCTGCCATTCCTGACTTGTCAAAAAAAATTCTGTGGAGTAGTTTGTAATTGCCATTTTTGGGTTATTACAAAAAAAGAGAGGTTTATATGATTTTCCTGAGAGCTGCACATCACAGATCTCCGCTGAATTAAAATTGCATGCACATATCTTCACTTATCAGTTTTGTTTATCTGTCAGGGATTGATAAAAAGCAATATGCTTCAGTGTGGAAAAGCTTTTAACAAGAAGGTTGGAATTATAGCCACAACTTTAATAGTCTAGTGCAAATAAATAACTACCTTTATCTTCCTATTGTCTATCATCTATCTAAATCTAAAATATATTCATTTCATTTATTTACTACTGAAGTTATTTTTCTGTTGCATAGGAACACACTGGTTTCTCTCCCAAGTGGTCTTGATCATACCTTTTCAAACCTTTCAATGATATTTTGCAGATTCTGTAAGGTGTGGATGTAAAGGAGGTAGCATATTTTCTTTCCCAAGTATGTTGAACTCAGAACGTGTTCCTGCAATGGGAGGACACGCTTCAGTGTGGTTGTAAATAGGAAGTATAAGTAGATGATCTGAAATAATTTTGTTTTCTCCCAATGTAAATATCCCTCTTAATATTTCCACTAAGACCGCCAACTTTTTACCAACGAAGTTCGAAAGCTCCCTGAAAGACTTTGGATGAAGGTTGAAACTTGCTGGTGCCAGAGCTGTGTTGATTCGTGCATACACGTGTGCCCTTCAGAAAATCTGCACCCCAACAAGCGCCACTCACTATCGCTGTGGAGTAACTGCTCCCATTTCTACCCTGATGTCCCTGTTGAATAGCCTTGGAATTCACTGGAACATTTTAGAGCCAAATCAAAATTGAAAGAAAAATATAAAAATGTTATCGGACCCCTTTCCCCGATATCTGTGAACAGTGTTGCATTATCACAACCCCAGAGTAGATCAGCACACTGGTTAGAGTCGATGAGTGAGTCCTCCTTTTAATAATCAGACAAAGACCATAGTTTAGTCAGTGCTTCTGAGACAGCGGGCCACAACCCCACATGGGGTCTCAAACCAGATGTAATGTCTGAAAAACCTGAACGAACAGCGATAACTATTAATTCTGATCAGAAGCACCAGGGGCCTGTGATATTTCTGCAGCCTCTGTTCTGAAAACATCACATGTGCTTTGCATTATGAATGGCATCATGCACACAGTGCCCACAGGTCTGCATGAAACATCTGAGCCTGGATCCAGGATTGTTATATGTTATGAACTGCATTTTGCTGTCTATACAAAGGCCCCTGCACTTATAACACATAATTATAACATTATTGTTTAATTATGGAAGACAAATATTTTTAATATATTCTGTCACTCTTCAGCATAAATAGCATCAAATTTTAATAATATAACTTTTAGTAATATTTTTAGAAAAACAAGCACTTCTCATTAATTGCAAATTTACCTGTGTTGTTAATAAATGCTAAAGATTATATATACAATATAATATCATATATAAACACATATACTTTAATATGTGATACATAAATGTATAAGCTTTAATGAATATACACGTATATGTATATACACACATATATAAAAATATATACATACATGTATACACACATATATAAGGTGTATACACATACACACACACACACAAACACACACACACATATATATATATATATCTTAGCACTTTTTACTCTTTAGTGTATGGATGTTCTGTGGTCTTTTTATCTATCACCTTGTTCTTACAAACTTAGTTTTCCACAAAAATGTATAATCTTGAAGAACACATTTCCTATATAGTCATCTTGATCAACTATATTTTCATTAGACCAGTGATTGACAGATCATTACTTGGCAAAACATAGAACAAAGGCTGACCATGACCTTTGCCCTCAAATTAGAATGAACCCTACCATGTAGGGTCTTCTGTTTTATTTTTCTCTTTTGTTTTGTTTTGTTCTGTACTGGCTTGTCTTTGTTTTGGGGAAATGCGATCACAGTTCATTGTTCGAATAAGTCACATATGGTATTTGTATTTTAATTGAAAAGTCTCTTGTTATGTCTGATTCTTGAAAGCAGAAGTTCATTAAAAGGACACTTCTTATTACCTCAAAATGTCCCTTCGTTTTTTCCCCAGTATTCTTAAATTGCAAAAGCCAGTTGAGTTATGTGCTTTGGAGAGTTAATTTTTGGCACCATATGTCTCTAAAAATCATTCAATTTTATCTAAAGTATGGTTTCAATGAGATTTATATTCTATATTCCACAGACAATTACAGAAAATTTTAAATAAAACCATCTTAGCCATTTGCTATCACAACCTGATAACATACAATTTACTCACAAGATTACAAAGGCTTATGTTTATGAAGATGAATTTTGATATCTGAACTCTGCTTTTGCCTTTTAAGACTAGGAAATTAAAAATCTTAGGTTGGTCTTTAATTTTGTGAAATAAATTATAAATTAAAAACTATACAAATGATACAGCTTGGAATAACGATATATATCTTAAAATACTAAATAATTTCTGAAACATCTAAAAGTAGTAATTATTTCTGTAATAATATAAATTTATTAAATATGTTGGATAGTTCTTTTATTGTAGGTAAGATCAAATTGCACAGAAACATGACTAAAATCTTTTTCTACAAAGCCAATCCCTGTTTCTAAGTCAGCAGATGGTCATGTGTAATAGGATACTGTTTTGAAAGCCAAATTATAATATATTCTCCAAAGTAAATGACTTCAAGCTACAGAAAATGGTGGGTGCCTCCTCACTGAAACAGCAGCTTAACTAATGTTTCTTATTTGTGAATAAATTAATTCAGTACACGATAAGTTAAGGGCATATGTAAATGATGAGGAAGTAAGCATGTGCCTGTATCACCTCTGTATGTGCAGACAATGGCTTTGCGTGTTTGAATGAATGGGAAGCTTGCATCTCTCTCCACCTGTGCTTCCTAATGTGAGCCCCTTCTATCTCAGATTTGACCAGCAGCATTCCCTCAGTTCTGCCATTCTGCTTTCACCTTAATGCCGTTGTAAGTAACAGTCAAGTGACTTAATGTACACAGTATTGTTTTTCAGTTTGTAAACTTTCTGTAGTGCTGTGCTATACATGCCATTTAAAAGTCTTGCATATTTATTTCATTTTAGAGTCTGGTGAGCATTGGGCTATAGTCATACCTCAGCCAGTCCTTCATGACTCCGGTGGAAGATAACTAGGTTGTTCCAGATTTCCACTGTTTGAAGTAATTGGTTTTATTTTGTTTTGATTTGATTTGGTTTTCTTTGGTTTAGTTTTTGTGCTTTGTTTTTTTGTTGCTGCTGCTGCTGCTCCTGAGACGATATGCTGATTTTCTTTTCCGAACAGAAACTGTGACGTGTCATTGAACACTACACCAACCAGTCTATGGAAAGCTGAGTGCCAGGGTGTCTAATTCTGTCAATCAGTGTGGCTATATTTCTTGAAAAAGCTGAGCTGATGCTGATACAGCGGGTCTGAGAACAATGCTGAGAATTCTGATCTAGAACCTGTATAATTTCTTCAACTTTTGCAAAAATGGCAAGTTGATCCTCACAGTCTTTGTAGGAAACTACACACAAATCTGCACAGCTTCCTGGATGTTTACCAATCCAGTGACCTTGGAGCATGTTGATTTATTGCCTACCATCAAAGATGAACATATCTGTCTTAGTTTGAGCTATAATGGCTGCGATGAAACACAACCAAAAGCAAACTGGGAAGAGGGTTTGTTTATTTGACTTACTTTCCCACATCACTGTTCATCAGTAGAAAGCCAGGACAGGAACTCAAGCAGGGCAGGAACCTGTTGCTGGAAGTCTATACAAAGGCTATGGAGAAGTTCTGCTTACTGGCTTGCTCCTCATAATTTTGTAAGTCTTCTTTCTTATAGAATCCTGGACCAGCATCCCAGAGATGACCCTACCCATAATTTCTCAGCTCCAGCTGACCAGCATCGATTGTCCCAGTAAAGCAAAGGTTTAGCTTCAGTGGTGCTAGTCTCTTGTTAAACAACCAGAACCACATATGCTTTACACAAATGGTCTGGTAGAGTCCTTGTTTCCCTCTGAAATTGCACAAGCCGGGCCTCCATTTTCTGCACTGTTCTCTCCAAGCTGCGACAGCACACCCTTTTGAGCTCTCAGCTCTGGACTTTCTGGTCCAAAGTTCCAAAGCTTTTCCACAATCCTCCTAAAAACACGATCAGTAGCACAATCCTGATATCAATTCATCCCAGTGGAGGTTACTATTGCTGTGCTGAAACACCATGACCAGAAGCAAGCTGGGGAGTACAGGGTTTATTTGGCTTATACTTCTGTATCACTGTTCATCATTGGAGGAGGTCAAGACAGGAACTCAAGTAGGGCAGCAAGCTGGAGGCAGCAGCTGTCTAGGTTAAGGGTCTAATTTGCTATAAAATTTTTGAGATTATAATTGTGCCATTTCTCGTTTCTCTTTCCTCCCTCCAAACCATCTCATTGACTACTCCCAGCTTTCTTTCAAAGTCATAGTCCCTTCTTTTACTAACTGTTACTGCATGCATACATTTATATATGTAGATGTTCCTACATATAATCTTCTCGGTCTATACAATGTTACTTGTATGTATGGCTTCAGGGCTGACCCCCTGACGCAGGACAACAAACTGATGTGCTCCTCCCTGAGGAAGGCCACCTCTCTTGCCACCAGCTTTTGTCAGTTGCCTACAGTTCTGGGGTCGGGTTGAGGATTCTGAACTTTCCTTCCTCCAGTTTGGCATGTCCGTTCCTGTTGTCATTGTTCATCTACCTTAGGGTAGTCATGCTGGTGAAACTTTATGGGTGTACATTCTGATGCTACTAGGAGACACAGTCTCACAGAACACTCCCTGGTCCTCTGGCTTTTACAGTCTTAGTGCCTCCTCTCTCACAATGTCCCGAGTCTTAGGTGTGGGAGTTGCACTGTGTATGTACACACTACTACTAGGCCTTACAACTAACTCTACATATTGACTGGTTGTGGTTTTCTGTAGTGATCCCTGTCTGTTGCACAGAAAGAAAACATTTTTTTTTCAGAAACTTTCCATTCTTTCTTGCTTCTGTCTTCCAAGGACTGGTAGTTACAAATTTTCCCCAAACTTCAAAAATGTTGAGGTGTTTTTCTTTCTGGGTTGGTTCTTAATGACCTTCTCTACTCGAGGGACGTCAGTCTGGGCTCACGTCTTGATAGATGTAAGGTCATTGTGGTAGTTTTATGCAAGAATAGAGACAAATGAAATAAACAGATCAGTGTCCAGTTGCTTCTCCTCAGTTGGCTTGTGCACATAAGAAGCACTACCATCCAGCCATGATACTAACACAAACCCAGGAATTCCTCCCTGTGCAAAGTGCATTGCCCATCTTTGTCTTATATCTGGCTCATATAATGTTTTATCATTCTCTGTGGCTAACAGGTCTTATCCATGGAGATGTCTCCAGTGCCATGGCATCTCATGGAAAAATAAAGTCTTCTGTGTACTAAGCTAGCTCCCAGATAATCACATCCTTCACATAAAAAATATACTCCAGAAAGAAAAACAAAAAAAGAGATATTTTAGCATATTTCCCTAGTCTGTGGAGTTTGATGTTGCTTGGTGGCATCAGGGATCAAAATGTATGTCGTCTACTGCCAAGCCTTTCCGTGAGATATCTAATGCTACCTGATGAGAACAAAAGAAATCACCTCACATTCACCCAAACAAGAAAAGTTATTTCAGTCTTAGTCCTGACTATAAAATCTATTCAATGTTTAAACAGGGTAGGCTTCTACTTGCTTTTGCCTTGAAAATTTCAATAATCTAGTGGATCAACATATAGGTATACAACTTGATGGAAACGTGAGATACATGTGCCAAGTTTATAATTCACTTCCTATTAACATCCAACAGGTGTAAACAAATACTCATTTCACGGCACACCGTTGTTCAAGACAATTTGAGGTTCAGATCTACAGCACTTAGCTTGCTTGTAGAAATCTTCAGAATGCTTAACCAGAAACCACAACCAATGTTAAAGGCAAAAAGGGGGAAGTGGTTGGATTCTAATCATGATGACATCATGGTTTGGAATATAAGCTTTAAGCTAAAATTAGGTAAACTCTTAAAAATACTGACTTCTAGACAGTAGGCTGGCAAAGAGACTGTGTAAAGGAGCCTCCAGCAGACAGCAGTAGCCTGTGATCTACTGGGAGGAAGGAACTGAGAAAATCAAAGGATTATTTTTGTAAAGAAAAATTTGTTAAATCTTTTCAGAGCCTCTATCCCCCAAAAATCTATTTATAGATAGGCTTTGAAAAACAAGTTGCATTTGTTTATTATTACTATATAGCTACTTTATTAAGAATATTTATCTCAGTCTCTGGCCTATTGAACCAGAATATACGGAACTACACATCAGTGTATTTTAATATATTTTCTAGGTATAATATTCAATGATGAGTTACTCAACAACCAAAGATAATTTCCTGATAATTTTAGTTTATAAACAAGTAA
>JAQHUG010000217.1:2749140-2781640 GCA_028555095.1 Dicrostonyx torquatus
ACATTTACAACATTTTCTACCCTTTTCTCCAAGATTTTGACCTTCAAGAACAAACTATTGTGTCTGACAGATCGCATTCTACTTAAAGACCAAGTATGGTGTCACAAAGTTTTCAAAGTTTGTGTTAAATACCTCTTCAGAGCTTTGCCGTCGCTTCCTTTCTCGCTACTCGGGTTCAATAAATTCTCCCCGGCAGACTCTGTAGCCTTGTCCAGTTTCAGACCAAAGTCATTGATCATTTAAATAAAGATCTCTTTCGCACATTGTTGTCAATACAAATTGACAAGTTGTTAAAGTCATCTTGGATGATACAGGGTCAAGGCTAACTTCTACCTATCCTGCACAGCTCCAATCCCATATCCTCCTCCTGTCCTTGCCACAGTTGTGATAGTGTTACTGTGACCATCCATGTACTTGTTCGCATAGCAAATGAAAACTAACGTTTCTAAATGCAGCAAGGAGTGTATCAGCGTACAGTTCACCACCTGCCATTAATTATCTGACTTGGCTTGTGTTGAAAAGAAGCAAATTTTCAAGAAATATTTCACCGAACTTCTTTACCAAAGAGATGGTAATCTTTAGTTTGCTGACTTTACCTTGGTAGCCTAAATAATCCAAAATTTCCCCCAATTTATTCTGGATTATGCAGTTCATCATCAACTAAGTACAAATATGTTGAAAAGATATTTTTGTGTTAAATTGGCAAATTAACCCATAGTAGTGCCTTCGCTTTTCTTTGAACTGAGCCTACGTGTGTGTGTGTGTGTGTGTGTGTGTGTGTGTGTGTGTGTGGTAGGGGGGGTAGCAAAGCCTAATGAGATTGTTGAGAATAAAAACTCACAGACAACACTGGGAATTCAAAATCACTTTATCTAAAAATTTTTAGTGACTATACAAAACAAAGATTTCTAAAATTTGGGAATGCTTTCTTGGATGTTTTACAAAGAGTCTCATTTATGTACCTCTGATCCCTAACAATCATATTTTAACATGTTTTACTGTAGGTGTGAAGAGATATTCAAATGAATTTGGAGTTTGTTATAAATTTGTTTCTTTCCATTTCACAAAGCACTCTAAGCAGTTATTCATACTACCAAACCCCAAATGATTTTTCGTGGGCAGGCTATAATATGTGACTATTTCGGCCTTTTGGAAATGGAGTTTCTTGTGAATTTTCTTAAATTTATCCCTTTACAATATAGACTTATCATAGTAATTCTTACAGAATGCCAGTTGTTGAAAGGAAAGAGTTCCTGGTCTTTGCAAAACTGCTGATTTTCTAATTTAAGCTGTTGATGGCTTTTATATTAAACTCCCCTATATGATAGAACCCATAAAAAAATTCTGCTTTTTTTCTGCAGGTCCTACATTAAAAGTGCCACTTCTAAACATTGCATCTTTTGTACTTTAATGTTGACGTGTTTCCCTGTCATGTGATCAGAGGGAAGTAGATTAATCAGGAGTCCTAGCTGGAAAATGCCCTCCCTATGTTCTTTCCTCTCCGCAGTTGATGGCAAAGTTAATTCTCCTTGGTTGTGTCATGCTCTGACACACACATTGCCAGCCATAGGAAGCTTTAAGAGTGCGAAAAAGATGCAGCGATGTCCATCAAAGTCTTCAGGCTGTTCTTTAAACTTTGGTTTGACCTGATGTGCTGTTCAAAGAGAGCGTCAAAAGGTTTTGAGGGTTTTTTTTTCTTTTTCAAACAGAAAGGTTCAATATGTCCTGAGGCTATCGGTTTTGAGTTAAACTGGGTGAAGTAGAAATATTTTACTCATCAGCTTTGCAGTCACAGAGTTTGCTCCAGCTAGAACAAAACTGCTGAGGCATTTAGAGAAAATTAACCCCCCATCCTGGCGGCCAGATGTGACTGGTCTCTGACGAATGCACATGAGTGGGCTGAAAAGTCAAGAGACTGTGAAATTCCTGTCAGGTCCGTACAGTGCGGAACGGGCCATTGGCTGCTTTCTATATTTCCCTCCATCATTCTTCTTGAACAGTGCCATTAATTTCCTCTCCTCCCCTGACTTGTGTTTTTTCCCCTCCCTGTCGCCTTTAGCTCTGTCAGCTGCAAGAAAAGCTGGACAACCAATGGCAAGAATACTTCAGACTGGTGATCCTTTTTAACCAGAACAGGCTGGCCAAGTTCCAGGGGGACTCCCAGGACAGCATTCAGAAAATATTAGCGGTGCAGGTAGGTGACTGCAGGGAAAGAGGAGATTATTCTGATCTAGATTGGAAAGCAAATGACGGGGTGTGTGATGAAGCATTGAAACCATATCCCATCAGAGTTTTATAAATTTTTAACCTCTTTGATAGACTAGGGCTGCATGAAGGATGAATTCAGCAAGAGAAAACACATACCGCATGCCATGCATACTTTGGGAGAATAGGGAGATGGGACTGACTTATCTCAGAACTTAGAGAGAGGTTTTACACATACACGCTATCAAAACTGTGTTTTCTAGCCTCCAAACTTTGTGAGCACCATTCTGCCTTGTGTTGAGGGAGGGGTCATTCCACACAGTGTGTCTTCTTTGATCATTCTCCACCCCTTTTGAGACAGACTCTTTCACTGAAATGCCATCTGGAGTGCTGTCTGGGAGAGACTGGCTTGTATTCTCCTGGTGCTACCCCCTCCCTCAAGAACAAGGTTTTAGGCACATGCTATTATTGTGTTGCACCAAAAATTTTCTATGTAAATGCTGGGGACCCAAACTCAGGCCCTCATGCCTGCACACCAAGTGCTTTTCCAACACCGTTTTGCTTTCAAAAATGTTCATTGTGATTTTCTGGAAATACTTCAGTGCCAAGTGTGCTTTGTTGAAAGGATGGGTCTTGTGTTTGTCCTGTCTACCTGTTATCGCTTTCCTTCTATTTGGTTCACACTTCTAAGTGTATATGGCAGTGACTCTATTTGAAAAATATGACGATTGGTCCTAGAATGTGACTGTACTTCCAGATACATGTGACATTTTGCTGCTTGTGTTTGAATCTGGACAAGTATTTAATGACCCACTGGTTTTTACGAGTCTGCAAGGCTTGAAAAACCCCTGCTGGTCATGTGAAGACTCTTGGTAGGGATGTTATTCAAGGTTGTTTCAAGCCAATGCTTTGCCATTTGAGATGTCATAAAGTGTGTTAAACATGGCGTCCCAAAGGAAAACACATGCTATTTTATTTTAAGAAGAAACAAAAGAATACAAGATGACCTGTTCCATTTAACACAGAGGAGCACTGTGGTCCTCAGGAAGTGGCATGGTCAGTGACAAACACTGGACCCCAAACACATGTGCATTATGCTGTTTTGACTACAAGAAAAAAACAATTTTCAAGGAATTTCCACAATTACTAAGCAATTTCAAATTTCCTTTTTCTTGGTATCTGTTTCTAGCATTTCCCTGTGAGTAATGTGTGTGCTTTCCATACTGGTCCGATTAAGAATGAATTATAGAAAAACTGAAATAAAATGGAAGAAATTAAAGTGTTGCTAGGTACAGAAAAGCTTAATGGAAATTCACGTGCAAAGGGCTGTTGCATTGGTTTAGAATTCAGAAGCATTTGTTTTCATTAAAAAAAAATCTGTTAACTTGCGGCATATTAAGAGACAGATAGAAACTAAATAAATAAATAATCATTTAAAATAAAACATACGGGTGACTGCTTATCGTGCTTCTCTCACCAGGTTCTGATAGCTTAGGGGTGTTCCAATGACTTAGTGTTGTAGAAAAATCCCAAATTTCTCCCTAAATATTTATGTTCTTATAAATCCTACAAATTGCAAATTCTCACTGTGAATTATGATGTGTTTACAAGGACTGACAATGTCATTTGAATATCTGAAAGATGAGTGCTTACCCGTAACTTTCAAACCATCATTGTTCTTATTTAATACTGGGAACACACCCTTCTGTTTTTTGAGGACACTGACTTGGTTGTCTGTTTGTGGCAGTGAGTAATCTGGAAATGAAGGGGTAGCTTGGGACAAGGAAGGAAGCTCAGGTGGTGTCTAGAGCTTGCCTTAGATTTAGTGTATTTGCGGGGTGGGGGGTGGGGTGGCTGCATTTTTTTCTCTACAATAGATGCCTTCAGTTTAGAATGTTTGAACACTTAAGTTTCATTAAAAAAGGAAACTACAACTTCTAAAATCATGTCACAAAACCAAGGCAGCGTATGATCACCCTGTGCATATCAGACTTAACCGAATAATGCGGTAGATGCCACTCTCCAGGACCCACTTCCGACCAGCCTTCCCAAGGTCAGCACTCTGCATGGCTGCCCCTTTGGTCTGTTCCTGTTCCTTCTCCTTCTCCTACTTACACCCGATGTTCCTTCTACAATGTACTTCCTGCTTGTCCCTTAAAGAACACCTGATTCAGTCAGTGTAAAAGTCTTCCAAGTCCAGCCCTACCCCATCTGCCAGGTCACTAACCTTCATTGACCTTGGTCACTAGCTCTACCCTCTACACAGCTCTTTAACCCTTCAGTGCTGACTCTCCATGCTTGCCATCGTACCTTCCTTTTCAGATAAGTTGATCTCAGGGTTCACTCTGGTTATGATGGGGAATCTAATTGGTCTCTATTTCTAAATGATTATGAAGATGATATTAGTGAATTTTACTGAACAAAATTTATCTGCTGAACCTTTTGGAAAACTAATTGATGGTAAATAAATGCAACACAACACACATGTTAAAGAGAAAAGGCAACCTTTGGTTCATCCTCAGACAATGGCTGTAGATCTGTAACTGACAGAAAACAGGGAGGATCAAATAAGCTTTTGAATTACGTGATTAAGCAGAAGCCAGGAAGATAACAAGAATAAAGAATTGGTATATTTGATTTTGTGGCCTTGTATATACATTTAAAACTCTATATTGATTGGTCATGATTTTGATAGAAGTCAAAGTGGATGTCTACAAAGCAAGAACAAGTCCCAAGTCTACGGCCATGTTTTTGACAAAGTAGGCTTGATACATGCACAGTAGTTTATTCAATGTAGAAAATATAGTTGAGGAGCTGTATCAACACTGTTGAGAGAATTGATAATAAGGATGGGGAAGGAGGAGGCTAGGAAATATGGATTGGAAAGCATAGAAGAAACTGGATTGAAAGGTAAGCATCTAAGGACGGGAATACAAGGTGACCCTATGCTTTGTTGATCTCTCAAAGCCAGCAACAGGACCCAAGGGTAGGAAAGCTTAGCAAGCAGCTTTGCGCCCAATAGGGATACATTTTCTGTCAAGCGTGCACCGCTTTTATCCAAACAGCCAGACACAGTCAGATGTAAAAGGGAAGAAGATGTTGCAGATTTTTAGTGGCAATGAATGTTTTGAAACTCAGTTCAGGGCAGTGCTCCTCCTACAATGTCCCTTTGGCTTCTGCACACACATATTTTGGTATATCACACCCCTTAACCCACCAGTATGCCAGCTTTCTCAAACTGAAAATCATGTCTTCCTTGTTCATCTTTATGACTCTCAAAACACCATAAGCAGAAGAATTTTGAGTTTGTAAATTGATCAGAATTGAATACGATCAGCTTTAAGTCTTCCTTCCAGTTCCCAGTGCCTATAATTTTACATTCATATAGAAATGCTTGCTATTTCTTTTTCAAAAAATTCTGATGGCCCAGAAATAATGTATCCAATCATTTAGAGACTGTATGTATCCCATTTCACACAGAGAGAAAAAGAGGGGGAACCCAAATCACTTAGCTACATGATATAACAGAGTATCTCTGTGGAATCTGTTTGAAATAATAGAAATTGTGATTACACATGCATCACAGATTTAAAATATGAATAGATGTATTAAACTTGAGTATTGACAAATTGAGAAAATCTTATTTGACAATTTTAGGTAGTAATATAAATGATATTCTAATATAGCTACAATAATTTAAGAATATTTTCTGAGTCTAGAAATAGTTATCACTGCTAAGCTATCTGAGAGAAACAGTACAATCAAATTTGAATGATTCAAAAGGTAAGAAGGATGGACAAGTATAGAAGATGGAAAATATGGATAAACATTTAATGATTGGATGACTATAAAAAGTTTCACAAGGCATTCTGAAGCTACAGATATGCAACTTAGTCATGAAGGCAAAGTCTGTTATTTAGAAGTTATATATTTAGAGCAAATGGAATATAAACAAAAACCATGTAAATCTCACAAGACCCACTCTTGATGAAGCAGCTGCAGACAGTCAATGACGAGAGAGAGAGAGAAAGAGACAGAGAGAGAGAACGAGAGAGAGAGCGAGGTCAGACCTAAGCACGTGTACATATGAGCAACACTAATGGGCACTGTAGTTTACATAAATGTGTATATGTGTGTACCAATAAACATGGAAGGATGGGTTATAAACTCGAGAAGAAATAAACGGGACTTAGGAGGAGCTGAAGGAGAAAAAGAGAAAGGTGAAAATGATGTAAATATAATTCATAGTAGAATCCATGTATGAAATTCTCAAAAGAAATTTAAAAATTCTGTTGTAATCTAAGACTGAGACAAAAAGTATTATGTTCAAATTTGTGGGTTTTATGGATAAAAACATCTATCAAAACATATCAATAACAAACTTCAGGATATGCAAAATAACATGTGGTTGCAATCAAAATAAAAATAAGTGAATCCACGATCAAAATAGCTATTTATGAATTCTATAATTTTTATTTAATATATTTTGAGAATTTCATGCATAAGTACAACATTTCTCTCCTCTCTATCTTCACCTCAAACTCCTCCTACCATCCAATCTTTCATATTCATGACATCTTCTGTAGTAATTATGGTTACAAAAATAGTAGCATGTTTTTGGTTGTGAGCCTAAACTTGAATTACTGAACCATCTTTACAGTCCAAGGGGATCAAGAATCACATAATCAACAAACCAGGGCTCATAGGGGCATACAAAGACTGAAGCGAAATTCAGCAAGTCAGCATGAGACTGAGCTAGGTCCTTGCATATATGAAGGATATATATATTCTTCAGTTATACATTACATTGCATCCATATATATAACATATTGTAATATATATGTTTTTTAAAAGGATTACCAGTTAACCTTAGAAAACAGAACAGAAAGTGACACAAGTAAAGCTCTCAGTGACAATGTCACTGTTACTATCAATAAAAAATATTAACATTCTTTCTTCAAAAAACTATGATATCATGTATTGAAATGCAAGGATTCAACTTTAGAAAATATATCCATGTAATTTGATATAAACAATAGTCAAAAGGAGGAACTTTTATTCAATGTACATTAAGCAGTAATTATTAAGAACAACTATGTTTTTCTAATAATAAAGCAACAAAATAACATATAGCAAAATTCCCTTACTTTCATGTTTTGTAAAATAATAAATAAGATGGGGACACTGTATAAAAAAGGCCAAAACTATCATTATTGTCATTATGATGTTTCTCTTGCTAAGAGAAAGAATAAATATTAGCGTATTTTAAGATTTATATATCTTTATTTTATGTGTGTGAGTGTTTTGCCTCACATATATAAGTGAGCATATGAATCTAGTACCTGCAGAGGTCAGGAATGAGTATCAGATGAGCAAGTGAGGTTTCAGATGGTTGTGAGCTATCGTGTTGGTGCTAGGAACTGAACCTAGGTATTCTGCAACAGCAGCCAGTGTTCTTAACTGCTGAACCATCTATCCACCGGGAAGCATTAGAACTAATAAGACAGTTATTTAGCATGTCAACCTGAAATACAAAGCTCCTAAGAGTAAGGAAATGACAGCTCAAAAGTCCATAAGTTTAATGAAATCCTACTCAGATTCTAACAAGATTTTTCAGTGAGGCTTGAGGTGATTATAAATAAGTCCTCAAGAGTAGCTTGATACTTTGTAAGACAAACAAAATGTGTTGAGTTGACATTGAAAATTTATACCCCTCTGTAGCAACACAAATCAAAGGATATATTGACTAAGTTAGAAGAACCCATTGATGCAAAGGACCTGTAAAACATAATGCAATAATTGGTAAACTTCTTTCATTGAACAGTAAAACCATAATACAATTATATCAACTCTGTCTTTATGTAGAGAGAGGCCATGGTCAATATTATATGAATGTATCCTTTGTGTCTCAATAAAACCTTATTTACAAATGGGAATGATTCTAAGAACTCAGGGAAAACCTCATATGTGTTTGAACATTTGAATATAGATTATTCACTTGCTAGCTGAGGTATAAATTCCCCAAACATTCAAAACAATGTATTTTATAAGATAAAGAATACTGGTTTATCTCCAACTGCATAAAAGATGAAATAATGTATCATGCCTATTTGAAATTGTTTATTTTGTATATATACATCTAAAATTACATATAGTCCTTAGCTTCCATGTGAGTGTACTGGAAACTGAACCTGTAGTAATTTGAGTCATAGAATAATTAACATTCAAAATATCTGCTAAAATATATATAAGGGAGCTAGAGTTGGCTCAGCAGTAAAAAGCATTTATTTAAACAAGCACAAAATATATATCCCAATAGGAAAATGAGCACATTTCAGAAGATATTGCTAAATGGCATATGTGAAACAAATGCCCAATAGAAAAGCACTTGAGTTACACAGCTTCAACCCTAGTGCTCAGAAGACAAAGGAAAGCAGGTCTGGCCAACCTGCTCTACAGAGCAAGTTCCAGGGCAGCCAAGCTTAGGCAGTGAAGGGAACCATTGAAAACAGAAAGCTGGTGAAGCTGTAACTGAACAAGGGGGTCATAGTTCAGTCCCAACAAAGAGCTGAACTTGACCGCTCCAGCCATGTGGTCCTGGAATCAAGACCAAAAGAAGGGGGATATGGACTCTCCCTCCGTGACTAAGGAAAGCTGTCGAGGCCGGGCATTATGCCAAGGGTATTCCTGCTTGGAGGTCTAGAAAGATGAGGCCTGGATTGCTTTGGAGACTCCAAGATGTTGGAGATGCCAGAGTCATCAGACCTGCCCACGAGAGCTGCTAACAAGGAGTGGAACCAGCCCAAGAGAAAGAAGTGTGTTGCAGTCCATAAAGCTGAAAGGAGTTGGAGATCTGAAGAGCATTTTGACATCAGACATGGAGAGGCAGACTTTGGAGTTTGCCCAGCTGGTTTTCGGTCTTTCTTTGTTCCAGTGTTTCCTCACTCTTCTCCCTTTCCTCCATTTTAGAACAAGAATGTATATCCTGTGCCATTATATGCTGGAAGTATGTGATTTGCTTTTTTATTTTGATTTTACAGGGGATTACAGTTAAGAAATTGCATGAATCTTAGAAGAGATTTTGAACTTTAGACTTTTAAATAATTTTGAGAGTGTTATAGACTATGGAGATTTTTAAAGTTGGACTGAATGCATTATGACATGGCTACAAACCTTTGGCCCCCAAAAGGAGTGGCCTTATTAGGAGGTGTGGCCTTGTTGGAGTAGGTGTGGCCTTGTTGGAGGAAGTGTGTCACTACAGGGATAAGCTCTCAGGTTTCCTTGGCTCAGGCTGTGCTTAGTGTGAAAACACAGTAGACCTCCTGTCACCTGCAGATCAAGATGTAGAACTCTCAGTTCCTTCTCCAGGACCATGCCTGCATGCTGCCATGACCCTCAGTGGGGATAATGAACTAAACATCTAAAACTATAAGCCACCCCAAATAAATGTTTTCCTTTATTAAAAAATGCCTAAAAAACAAAAATACTCTTTTTCAATCTTAAAAACTTCTCATTTTTGAAATGATATTGACAAGTGGTGATAAAAGTTCAGAGAACTAAACTTTCATAATTTATCAAGAATTTCACTTTTTCCATTACCAAAGAGCAAAACTGTGCATTCTTCTACTTAAATTTTTACTAGAGAAATGTCTTCAGTTTCCACTTAGAAAGTATATTCTGAGTTTGTTCTTAACAGTGCTGTTACTGATGGTTAAAAACAATATGAACATAATGTAAATATCCATCAATGTGAGAGGAGATAAATTAGAGAATGTTTGGCAAAATATGTCTGGCTGTGATGGTTAATCTCCATTGTAAACTTGACAGAATTAGGATTGCTGTAGGGAAAATAAACCTCTGGACACATCAGTGACAGAATGGCTAGACGATGTCAATTAAGGTGAGAACACCCACCCTAATAACTGGCTATGCCATTGCCCAGGCTGGAGGCCCGAGCTGGATAAAGGCTGGAAGTGACCAGCTGCCTCACGGTCCTCTCATCACGCCTGTATCCCTTAAACTGCAAGGTTTTCCCATTAGAGTTTATGTAGGTAAGTATTTCAAATATAAATACTATTTTAAAGCTCCTTTTCTGTGTAGAACTGAGAGTTGTGACAAATTCTCTGAATAACCCAGTTTGAGTCTTGCATAGATATGCAGGGAGGCTGTGGATTGATTGCTAGGTTAGTGCCACCAAGACCTGGGCTGGTGAGATGACTCAGTCGGTGAAGAGCTTGCCATACAAGCATGGCAGACCAGAGTGTAGTGCCCAGACTCCACATGGGGGAAAGGGTCAGTGGGAGGAGCCAGGCCACACTTGTAGTCCCCAGAGTTGGAAAGACAGACATTAGTAACTTTCAGGCCAGTGAGAGCTTCTGTGTTTAAAATAGAAGAAAAAATTATGCAAAGTGGTCTTCTGGCCTTTGCACGCGCACGTGCGGGCGCGCACACACACACACACACACACACACATACCTGCACACATAAGAAAAAACATATCAAGTGTGTCTCTCAAAGTCAATGTAATTCATGAAATAAAGTATATGATAAGCCCTGTACCAGTAAGCAACTTGCTACCATAACTCCAAGCCTTCTCTTTTATGTTTTATATTGATACTCTTATAAAGCGGTTCTGAATATGCAACTAATTCTTGCCAAAACCTTTCCAACTATACATGAACCTATTTGTACCCTTACAATATTTCACATCCACAAGCTTACGAAGCAAGAGTCGGTGATACAATGCTTGTTTGGCATATGTGAGACCCTGGGTCCCACCCTCAGTGCTGTGCATTAATTAACTAATTAATTAATAAAATCTTGCAACTCCACATTTCACACAACACTTCAAACTCCTGGGAATTCAGGAAACTCCATCTAGGTACACAACACTGCTGGTCATATAACATAATGAAAGAAACGCTTGGCTGAGCTCAATTCCTTTGACTCCTTCTGCAGCTTTTAGAGTATGCACAAGCATATAAACAGAGAGAATTAAACAAATGCTTTTAGTTAAAACAGTAAAATTATTGAGTCACACATTAGCCAAATACCTTCCTTTGGCTGTAAAATCAGCATTCCATTCTCATCAGAAACTGATTATTGCTAACAAACAAATGCCTATTGCTGAAAAATCATTTCAGATTCAGAAAATGGTGTCGGAAAGGGATTTTAGCTCATTTCTTCATACTCCTACCTTTAGGACTTACTATCTCATTATCATTCCCTGGCAAAATTATGCCTCTAGAATGTTATTTTGATTGATGTTGGGGGAGTGAATTACCATGACATACCAAAGCACTGAATTTACTCCTTCTTACTGAATGCAAGGATGATACACACAATACTTATTGTCCTGGATCTTTAGCCATTCGAAGCTAAGTTGAGGGATATCAGTTCCTTCCAATGTGCCTCTTAGGGACTGTCTTGTGAAAGGCGTTTTAATATACACTGAGGCGTCCCTAAATACAAGGGACAACCTCCATCCACAAAGAGATGTGATCTCCCAAAGAAGGCTGGCACAGACCATTGTTTAAGGAAAACTAAAAGCAAAAAGATTTCAGTCTAAGAAGGGAAGAGAGCATTCCTCAAAGAAATAATTCCTAAACTATATCTCAAATGTTGAAGGAACCAGCTCCGTAAGATATTATGGAATAATTAGTTACAAGGTTAAGAGTAATCAAGTGTGGGCAATAACTGTTATGGTTGGCTAGAAACCAGGAGAACTACTTAGGTCTGAATTCAGAAGAGTATCTTTGTCAAAGGTGAAATTTGTACAAAGTTTCTAGAAGTAGTTGCATATAAAAGGAAAAAAATAGGATGAAGGGAAGTGAGTAAATTTAAACACAGGGGACTTGGAGTGCTAGGGTTACACTGTTAAAATTTACTTGTTGTTTTGTTTTTAAGAAAGTCCCCATGCAGTCCTTATAATGTGTCTTATTCTCAGCACTTTGTGCACTTTAATTCATATCATTCTCAAAGAACTGTATGATATTGTCATGGTAAATCTATATTATTGAAAAGAAAACCAAATCACAGATGGGTAGAGCATGCTGTCCAGAATCAATGTGTAATAGTGGAAGAAGGTATTGAATCCAGGTGTCCTGGCCACTGGAGACCAGCTCATAGCTACACAGTACTGGAAATTTTCTCTGCATTGTTGAAATTTCATTGTGACAGAGGAAGACAATGAGAAACAAGAGATTAAGTCATCAACAAAGTCACAGCATTGGCTATTTGAGTTTGACATTTCAGGAGAATACCAAATTTACTCAGTACTCGGTAATCATTCATGACCTTCCATTTCTCAAATCATAATACCATTTGCTTCTCGGGCACCCTCAGAGTAATAACACAGTTCAATTCATCATCTACTAAGGGGGCACAATTAAATCTTTAAAATGTATAAAAATTGATGTGGTCATTGAGTTAACATATTAATTGCAGATCACATTAATTCCAAATCTCTCCATCCAAAAGATATATACATAAAACTCATATTCATTTATATTATAATCAACTTCTGGAAACCAAAGATAAAAGAAACAATCATAGAACCAATTCCACAGCATACAAAATTAAAAACTAATTTTAACACCGTGTCAGAAGCAATGATGTCCAGAAGACCCTAGACTACCTCTAAGGGGCTAGCTGAACAAACAAGAGGCAAGAGAAACCATCTCTAACAGAAAGTATCCTTCAAAAACTGGTCCAGGAAGGAAAAAAATGGTTACATTGTCAACATTCTGTACTCAAAAGCTCTGATAAATAGATCCTCAAATGATGTGCCTGTGACATTTTTCTTTATATAATTTCAAATTCTCTTCCAAATGTATAAGTGAATTATTATTGACAACAGTTATAAATTTTTTTACTGTTTTTATTGAGTTATACATGTTGGTATGTATCTTTCTCCAAATCATATACACGTTTCCTGCAATTGTTGTCTAAAAGTAGAGCAAACCTCAATAAACTACTTTGAAAACAGCCAAAAATCTGGGAAAAAAAACTTAAATCTAAACCTGAAGAAAGTAGAGGGGTCAAATATAACAAAGAAAAGAGCAAGCACTTTTAAATTTTAATTTATTTTTTTATTTTTTTAAAGATTTTTATTTATTATGTATACAACATTCCTTCCATGTATGCTTGCATGCCAGAACAGGGCACCACACTCCATTACAGATGGCTGTGAGCCACCTTGTGGTTGCTGGGAATTGAACTCAGTACCTCTGGAAGAACAGTCAGTGCTCTTAACCTCTGAGCCATATCTCCAGCCCAAATTTTAATTTATTTAAAGAGAAATTTAAATATTAAAGCTCCCAGCGTGGTCTAGGATTTGTAGCATCTATGAATGCAGCATAAATGGCAGCCATAGCATGAAGCATGGAAGGAAAGGGAAAGGTGTTCTGGTCTGCTTCTTAAATTTGATATGAAATAGTATGATGCTACCTTGACAGAAACTCAGTGACACATACTGAGTCTTATTGTAATCCCCATACCCAAAATAGAAAGTGGTAACACAAAGATAAAGCAAAAGTACCAATAGAAATACTAGCACAGAATACCGAAAAGTATGTTTAACCTACAATAAGGAAGGAGAAAAACAGAAATAAATTGACACAAAATATTAGTCAAATTTGGTAAAAATAGAAAACCAGTGGCCCTAAACCCAAAAGTATTAAATTTATATTAAATATAAATAGAATAAAAACTGCAATGGAAAAAAGATATAGTCACAATAGAAAACTGTCATTCAGTTTTGTAATGTCTATAATGACATATGTGAAAATTCTTGGAAACGAAAGAATAGAAAAAAATCATGCTATCAACACAAAGCATAATAGAAGCAGATGAAAATCAACCCTCACCACTGTGAATAATGTCAGGAAGAGGGTCCCGCTAATAGAAGGAATTAATTACATAACAACCCTGACTATGTATGCATCTAATAAGAAGGTTTTAAAATAGATAGTCCATATGCTAAGAAAGCTTAAAGTAGAAATAAAAGGATCTCATTTACGGTGTGATGTCCCAATGTTTGCCTCTCTGTAAAAGCAGAACATGAAGATTTCTAAAACCTCAAACCATGGAAGATTTGAAGGACTCCATCAAGTAACTGGATTGACCTAACAACTGTGGAGAAAACTCCACCCAAAGATAGCTAGAAATGCATCTGCTATGGTACACATGGACCATTTCAAAGTGCAATGTGCTAGGTCATAACACGACTCTCTAAATGTGTTAGATAATCAGGATAGTAATGGATATTCTTTGTCACAATATACAGATTAAAAATAAATGGGGGATATTTAAAGGGAAATCCCCCTAAATAATGTAAGTCACTTCTGAAAATTAATTATGAGAGAAATCATATTTTATCAAATGATATTTTTAACAGAATTAAGATAGTCCAAGTAAGATGAACCTCATGCAGTGAAACTGGAAATTCACATTGGGTAGAGTCATTGTTTGCTGAGTGTGGATCTGAGGTCTCTATGAGCAGAGCATACATCTTGGATAGACAAAAGTGCAAAATGAGGTTAGGGCAATGATCAAGGCCATGGTACCAGTGGGTCCCCCTTAAGGAATATCTCTATTGCTTAATTAATACCTAATTTAGCAATCAGCATTGAGAACCCAAGAGAGGTCCTGGGAATATCTTGGGTGCATAAGTAAATTAAGCTCTTGATTGCTAGTGTAATCCAGCCTAATTTATTCTTTATCTGCTGACTCTGATGTTAAATTTTCCCATCAATTTACTGGCATTCCTCTCCAGCCCCTGAAACAATACATTCCTGTTTCCTAGTCCATCTCAAAGTGCCTTCATTCTCCTTCAACTCCATGGCACAATTCTTAGATTCTTGTTAACTACCTTTGCCATTGGACTTAGGATTCTAAAATCTCTCCAGATAGTAGAATTGTTTTATCTGGCAACATCTAGAGTGGCTGTGGGTAACGATGATAGATCTGCATCTCCCATGTGAAGATAGATGAAGAAATAGTGTAATTCCAATGTTGATATCTAAGATGAAAATGCATTGATTCCACAGACATACCAATATAATACATCAGTGAGGTAATAAAAAAACTCTAATCAAAGTAACATTTTATTAACTAATTTCCCTGTCCCTTTTATCCTGTTAAATAACTAAGCACAACATACTCTTATCTTAAAATAAGATTACAAATTTCCATTGCTTTTCTTAGAAAGCTGTATATCGCAAGTCTTAGGTTCATACTTAGCAACAACAAAGGAAACAGCATTTTAAGTTGTTTAATTCACGGTTATGTCAGCAGCCCATTATTCAAGTGGAGCAGCCATGTCAGTGGTGTGGGGGAGATGAGTTCCTCAACTTTGAGTTTGAAAATTAGTGACTAATGGAGCATATCCAATAGGTATTTTTCATACAACTTAGCATCATCATGACATAATGATGCTGCTTTGATGTGAGATTAACCTGGACACACAATTTTTCATTTAAAAGTATCAGGATTCTACAACAATAAGCGGCACCATGATAGCAAGAGTAAAAGATTAAGATGAAAATTAAATAAAAAGAAAATTCAGAAGAGCAGCCTCAGTATACACAATACCAAGTTTATCGTGGGATCACTGATGACAGAGAAATTAGGGCGATGAAGAGAGTGACTCGGTAAGGGATAGAACCTTACAGAGCTAAGATAAAGGGCTCTCTCTCTCTCTCTCTCTCTCTCTCTCTCTCTCTCTCTCTCTCTCTCTCTCTCTCTCTCTTTCTCTCCTCAAACTGTGATAAGCTGCGTATCCTATCAATCCACAGGATGGAAGGAGTTTTGTTGAGTTTTTGATCTTTTTAGAGAATTATGCGTATACTCTCATTGAAGAAAAGCAAATGTAATAGCAACACCTTAACTTGGAATATCCGTGTAAAGAGTATTTTCCGAAGCCATGCTTAGGCTTTCCCTGAAATGGAGTCAAGTCCAGGCAAGCAAAAACAATAAATCCGCCTTACATCTGCATAGCATATTTCAGATACAAGAAGCCCTGCTCTTCTCTTGATAATGCACACACCCCAAGCCTCACAGCAGAAGAGATTCTGCTGACCCCACAATGGAGTAAAAAGGTAAAAAGATAGCTGGGGTGTTTGTGCAAAGACTCAGGACTAACAGTTGATTGATGACATTTTGAGCTGAGCACGCTGATTTCTATGCCTAATCCCTCTTAACTTTAAAAGCTGGCCTTTGATCTCTTCAAACTAGGCTCCAGATTTGAGTCATTCTATTCTTAAGTCAACCCTTAGTGGAAAAAAGAAGTATCATGGGCTTACACAATTGAGATCACAGGTGGATACTGCTATAGTCACAAGGAACTATTGAAGGACATCATATAGACCTTTTTGTTCTTTAATGAACTCTGGACCAGCTTCAGACATGACTTCCTGATGCTGCCTGCTTCAGACAGCTGCTGTTCTACAACTTTATTCCACACCATGTATTTGAAGATACCTTTTCCTCAGACAGTGCTAGTTCATGGGAAGCCCTCTGTGTGTTCCTCCCAAATGAGTGGCAGTGTTCCAGCACAACTACAGTAAATGTGCACACAAATATATCTATTAGAATGTCATCCATAATTTCAAAGAAGATTATATTCTTTAAAGACAGTAGTTTTAAAATTTAGACATTTAATTTATTTTTTCCCAGAAGCATATAAGAAATCAGAAACCTAGTGTGAATATCATTATCCTCCCAGAAAGGAAAACTTGCAATAGTGAAGGATTTTTTTTTTGCCACAAACTCAATAATTTCAGTTTAATCACTAACTGTGTTTTTGTTTTACAGAACCCATATGATTTGGAAAAAAAATAAAATTGCTTTTAAAGTACAAAAATAATTATGAACCACTTGAAACGTAATGTCTGTGTTTTATTTCTCATCAGAATTCATTAGTGTGTAACATCAATAATTTAGCCCATCATTTGCCAACACTGACGTGGCTCAGTAGTTCAATCATGTAACCCTGTAAACTCACTTTCCATTAAAATGAATGTTGCTGACGAAGGACAACTAAAGAGATACTTCATTTATTAACTAAAGAGCTACTTCATTTATCAACATTTTTAAATTAGGAGTTTGGGGCCACAGAAGCTTATCTGGATGATTGATTTGACGAATCTTTATATTAGACCTAAAGTCTTGTTCCAAATCAGACTATACTATACATATATATTTATGCACAAAGATAATCGCATTTCATTTGTGTAACACACCGTTCAGGGGTCTCTTTTGGAAGGCAGCTGTCGCTACCTGCAGGGAGTCAGGTCACCCACCCCAGCAACAACACGAAGGCTACTGCATCATTAGAGAGTGTGCACCACTCTTCACTATCCTGATACAATTCCTTTGGCAAATTTCTTATAAAAAAAAAACCTACACTATGACATTCAACACATTAATATCCTAATGTTGCAAAAGTGAAATTGAAGCATTAAGGAAATGGGCCAAATTAGTTAATGATGAGTGTAAGGATCCCAGACTTTTTAAACTGTACTTTAGTGCGTTCATCCCTCAACATCCATGGAAGACTAGTTCTAAGGCATCCAGTCCCAGCATACCAACACTCACAGATGCCTAAGTCCCTTGTTTATAGGCACAGTATTTGCACATGGATTAGCACACACTCCTGTGTGCCCTAAGTTGTATCCCGGCTTCTTGTGATATCTGGTAAAATATGAATGCTATCTATAGGCATAGTCATTATAATGTATTATTTAGAGAATAATAACCAGCAAAAAGCCTTTATGTGAACAATAGAGATGAATCTTCCTCAAGTACTTTTGATTTACAGTTGGTTAAATGCACAAATGCAGAATCCACAGAGGAGAGGTGGACTGCATATTCAAATTCCCCATCATTTTCCTCTAACGTGCACCTCTCTAGGTTCAAATGCCTGTGGATGTCACGTCGTGGTTTTGAAACAGCAAGTTTCATTTTGAAGAGCTAGTCCCAAAGGAAAAAAGAGAAAGAAGGAAGGAAGGAAGGAGGGAGGGAAGGAGGGAGGGAGGGAAGGAGAGAGGGAGGGAAGGAGGGAGGGAGGGAGGAAGGAGAGAGAGAGAGAGAGAGAGAGAGAGAGAGAGAGAGAGAGAGAGAGAGAGAGAGAGAGAGAGAGAGAGAGAAAGAACAGAGAAAAGAAAAGCATCTGCATAGGACTGTAATTCTTCCACAAGTCAGTTTTCATCTTGTGGGCATTTAAGCACAGTTCAGAACAAACACCAGAAGACTGTGGCGTGATCAGCCCAGGCCTTGTTTATTTGGGATAAACTAAATGTGCGTTTCTTATTGAAAACTGGGGGCATCTCAGCATTTAGCCCTGAGAGTTGCCAGCTGGCATCTTGCCATATTTTGGGATCAAACCTTCTCAGCCAACGGATTCATTCAAAAGTCAAAATCTGGGTCTAAGGTTGAATTATAAAATGTTATCTTTACGGTATCAAAACTGCCAATTTTTCCTATCACTTCTCTCCCTTTTGAATTTTTTTCCTTCTTTCAGAAACATTCTCTTTCTGGAAGATTCTAATAGTTGAGTGTGCTACAGCAACTATGTCTTATGGTTGTTATATTCCCCTTTCATTAAGAAAGTTCACTTGGGAAAGAAAAAATTCTCTACCTTTTTTTTTTTTTTTAGTAAGAAATCACTCCCTGCATGAGCCTTGTCAGTGAAGCCACAGGCTATTTTGTGAGGAGCCAGAGGAGGCTGCAGATAGCTCCACACAGAGCATCAAAGGAGGGTGAGAAATTTGAGCATCACCGAGGGGCTCCATATATGTAGCACTTTATCATCGTAATTCCTATTTATTTTAATTTAGCTGTCACCAGCATCCTAGGAAGGAAGATTTTGTCAGGAAAATGTGGTAAATACATTAACTTGCCGTGTTTGGACATGTGGGTCAAAAGTTAAGAGCGTTAACTTTTGCAGAAGATTCCTTCCTATAGATGTAGTTTCCCCGCATCCACATGGAGTCTCACTGCATCCGTAATTACAGCTCCAGTGGAACCGGTGCCCTCTTCTGGCCTCTGTGAGCACCAAGTACGCATGTGGTATTCATAACACATCCAGACAAAGCACACACGTACGAAAATAACTACGTGTGGCATGACTCACATGAAGTGTAGCCAGATTCAAATCCCATATTTTCTGAATCTTGGTCTAAACTATTCCCAGATAAACCTGTTATTACAGGCAGCTGTACTTTATTTTCTTAGATAAGGGGGAAGATGGAGATAGAGAGAGGGCAGAATTTTTATTTTGTGGATTTATTGCAGAATGAATAGAAAAAGAAAAATGTTGAATATATCTAACAATGTAGCCATTTCATAAGATATGATCTTTTTGAAGATTTTCCATGCTTATTTACATCATAGCTGTAGCAGTACATGCATTTAGCAGCAATGCACACATGTAGCAACAATGCACACATACAGCAGCAGTGAAAACAGGCAGAGCAGTGAACACACATAGCAGCAATGCACACATGTAGCAGCAGTGAACACATGTAGCAGCAATGCACACACGTAGCAGCAGTGCACGCATGTAGCAGCAGTGCACACACATAGCAGCAGTGTACGCATGTAGCAGCAGTGCACATACATAGCAGCAGTGCACGCATGTAGCAGCAGTGCACATACATAGCAGCAATGCACACATGTAGCAGCAGTGCACGTATGTAACAGCAGTGCACACACGTAGCAGCGGTGCACACACATATCGACAGTAGTGGCATTGTGTAAGGGTCACTCTTTTCCCCACATTCTCATTGTTATTTGTTTTCATTTGCTTTCTTTTTCAAATCTTTTTTAGCATTTGAATATTTTTATTTATTATTTTTGTATATAATGTATTTTGATTATATTTTTCCCTAACCAATTTCTCTTCAGTCTCCCTAACCTCCCCACCTGCCATTTGCTTTCTTGATGATAATTGTTGTGTCTGGGTGGAATCTTAATGTAGTTTTAACTTCCATTTACTTGGAGATCCAGCTGTATCACTCTAAGCAGCATATCACAGAGATGTTTGCACACCATGCTTACTGCTGTACTGTTCACAATAACTAAGTTCTGAAGCCAGTCTAGGTGGTTTCAATGAATGAATTCAGCAAATGAATGAGTGAAGAAGACATATGGCAAGTACATGCT
The DNA here is from genome assembly GCA_028555095.1 of Dicrostonyx torquatus. Taxonomy (NCBI): domain Eukaryota; kingdom Metazoa; phylum Chordata; class Mammalia; order Rodentia; family Cricetidae; genus Dicrostonyx; species Dicrostonyx torquatus. The sequence continues at coordinate 2,769,511 of JAQHUG010000217.1, forward strand.
GGACTTTTACTCAGCTGTAAATAAAAATGAAATTTGGCGTTCATACAAAATTGAGTAGCAGACACATTATTATGATAAGTGAAATAAGCCAGACTCAGGACAAACATCACAGTTTCTTTCATATGCAAAAGCCATATGTAAATTTACATGTGTATATGTATATTTATATCCATATATAATATGAAATAAAATTATAATTAGATTATGAGGGAGTAGGTGAAATCTAAAAAGAGGACAATAAGGTAGGGTGACAGACTATGCGAGCTTTTAATGCACAAGAGAGAACTATTTTGGAGGAGTAGGAAGACCAGAAATCGGAGGCTGGTTGGAGAGGACAGTCCAGAGAAAGGACTATAAGAACAAAGTCTAATTGATGTGAAGGCCCCAGCCCACTGGGAGCGGTGCCTCCCCTGGGCAGGTGTTACTGAGTGGTATAAGAAAGCGATCTGAGTGAGTCATGGGGCGCAAGCCCACAAGTACTGTGCTTCCGTGGTCTCTGCTTCAGTTCCTGCCCCCAAGTTCCTGCCTTGTGTTCCTGAGCCAAAACAAACCCTTTCTTCCCCAAGTCATTTCTGGCCACAATAGAATAGAAGCCCAGACCCCCTTATTTAGATCAGCGGCTTTTAATTTTGTCATTGGGGGAATAAAAGAAGCAAACTGCTTTTTCTGTGGCAACCCTGAAGTTTGTGGGGGTTTTTTTAATCTTAACTCACTGTGGTAAGAGAAGCTCCACACTGGTGGCATCTGTTATACTAGGTGACTGTTCAACTGCAATGTATCTTTTGATGTATGACACCGGCTTAAACCAGTCCAGCATAAACACTTTATGCTACATTTCATAGTTGAGTGTGAAGCTCAAAAAATAGTTCAAACTTTCAAGTAACCAAAATTCATTTTAAATTTCCAGTGTCAGAGATAAACATCTCCTGTATAAGAAATTTTTGCATAGGCAACATCAGAGACTTGAAATTTCTTCTACACATCTGGCATTATTAAATAATAACACATGAATATTTCTCAATAATTCTCATTTGAAAACAGTTGTAAGTGGAGAAAACAACTAAAATTCATTATGTGCATCTATAAAACTATCAAAGAATAAAAGCAAAATCAAACTTAAATTAAAAAGTTGACATTTAAGAACTCAAATACTCTGAGCATATACTTAACTCATTTCTCAGACATAAGTGATAAGACATAGGTAAAATAAACAATAAATAAAGGCAAATACAGATCATTTGAATATGTACCAGAAATAGAATGATGGCCAAATGTTAATAAAGGAATTTGACAATATAAACAGATTATTAGAAAAAAAGTAATGCCTATTACTGAACCTTCAGATAATACAAATGTGCCAATAGATGTTGACCAAAGACACGATGGAACACCAAGAAACAGTGAATAGATGCCAAAGAACAAATTCAAATGGAACAAATTACAAGGGCTGTGAAATAAGTATTCCAGTGACAGGGAGATTATTTCTAAATATCCTGAAAATACTAAGATATGGCAAAGATTTGAAAAGAGGGAGAGGAAGTTAAAACTAGAAATTTTATGAATTTTAAAAAGCAGGTATTATAGATATAAATCTTTTTTAGTTTCTGACCTTAGAGGAAAAATATTACTTATGATTTTTAAAAAGGAGGTAATGTCAATGTGGTGCAATAAATTAAAGCCACAGAAAAGAGAAGAGTACAGAGATTATCCAGAACAGGATAAAGTGCTGAGACCTAGGGCGTGTACAGATTGGAACTGCAAACTAGCCACTACCAAGTATGCAGTTGTCTGTAGGTCTATGTAAAGTACAAGGACCCCAGTCTTGAGGTAACTGGTAGCATTAGAGGGAAACAGAAACAAGGAAGAAAATGAAAGAAGGGGAGGAGGAAGGAAAAAAGGGAGGGAAAAGGGAAAGATAACAGTACTAAGCAGAAGTATCTGAAACCTATACAAAGAAGAGGGCTGTGCTTGACCTGCATAATTCCTTGAAGGAACATTTAAAACAACTAAATGTAGTGTGTCTTTGTGATGCTTTGAGTAAAAATGGCCTTCATAGGCTTGAATGCTTAGTCACCAAGGAGTAGAATATTTGAGAAGGATTAAGAGGTGTGGCCTTGTTGGAGGACCTGTGATACTGTGGGTGGGCTCTGAGGTTTTAAAAGCCCCCCTCTCTTGCTAACTCTCAGCTATTCCTTAGTGCCATGTATGCTCCCTGCCATGATGACAATGAGAACTGTGAGCAAGCCCCCAGTTAAACATGTTTCTAAGAGTTTCCTTGGTCATAGCATCTCTTCACAGCAATAGGATGCTGACTATCACAGTACTTTACAAAGGTTTGTTTTTAGGTACATTAGTTGTCTGTCGTAAGAAATTGAGGAACCATTATACTCTGGCAACAATTTTAAAAGTAGCTCTCTCTGTCCCTGGCAACACAGGAAAGCATTTTATTTGCTGTCACAGTTCCAACACACTTAGCTAAACCTTGCTTGTCTGGATTATACCATGGAAGGATCCTTTCAAACTTCAATTCTGTTAAGTATTTCTGAAGAGAGATGATAAGAATCCCTATAGAGAAAGATGCACTTACTAAAACATGTAAATCAACTACTTCTACAATGCTGACCATGGCACTTTTTGCTGAGTTTTGGTGAGAAAGACAACATTAATTCAACTTTGATATTGCGTTCTAAAGATTTGACGGTATTGAGTGCATTTTCAAGTTCTCTTACATTCACAAACAACACTAATACCCCTAAGCCCAAGCTGTGTCTAAAGACTGCAGCTCTTTTTGTATAGATTCTGTGGAAATTTATAGATACATACTAGTGTCATTAAGCAATTTTTGTTCTTGATAACATCAACTTGGAGTGGCTGCAAATAATGCTTTGGATTGTGTGGAAAAAGAAGATGTTTTTGTTTTGCTTTTTCTAACACATGAAACCCATGAATACTCAACATTAACGATTCCTTCTCCTTTCTTCGTGTATCTTTTCTAATGACATCTGATTTCTAGCAAGAAACAAATCAAGTTACTTCAGTAGAATTAGCCAGGGAGGACATTAAACAGTTACAGCTATAGTCCATAGACATGGGACGTATAAACAACACTCAAGTTGAGTCTAGAGTTTAGAATGGTAATGGCTAAGTTAAACAATATATAAAATGAGATTGATGGCACATTTTTTAATGTTGCATTTAAAAATTGTAAATTTGAAGACATAACAAATAAAGATTTCCAAGATGAATGACAGAGAAAAGGGCACTTTTAAGTTAGCAAATGATGTCTCCAACCTACCTCATATATGAGTTTTAAATTCCTCAAAGAGAAGGAAGAAAACAAGTTTTTTGTTTCAAATTATGGATGTTTTTCCTATCTTTTAAAAAACTATAATTAAAAAAAGAAACTTAAAATGTAAGGGAACCCCTGAGACACTTTTAACAAGCTTATTTTAAAATTTATAAAACAAAGGATAGAATACAAATAAATAAGTATATAAATAAACAAAACCCACAAAATTTTGGAAATAATATAGTTTAAGTCTTTCAAATACATGATTTCAAGATTAATTATAAAGCTGTAGTGATTTTTAAATGTAAAATTTGATCAGGATATGCCAATAGATCAGTGGAGCAAAATCTGAGGTGTAAGAATGGAGCTAAATATTTATTGAAAAGAGACCTTTATGAGGTTAAGAGAAAAATAGGTCAGTGTTGCTAAGGAGATTGCTTAGTCAACAAAATGCAAGTATTAGAACAAGTCTAGATCCCCAGCACCCATGTGTAAAAGGCCAGGTGTGATGGCACACATCTGTAACTCCAGCGGTACAAAGGCAGAAACAACTGCATTCTAGAGTTCATTGGCCAGCCAGTTTAACTCACAATGAAATTCAAGCTCAGTGAGTCCCTGTATCAAAAACTGTGAAACCCTGTATCAAGAACTGTCGTGTGATTAAGAGAGACACACAGACAATGTTGAAATTCAGCCTCCACACACATGCAAACAACTTCACTTACATAAGAACACACTCACATGAATAAATATGCTACACACACACACACACACACACACACACACGAACTCAAAAAGAAAAAAAAGTGATAATTTGTGGATAACCCACAAATTATCCAGTCCTGTCACCAAGAGACAAAACAGTAACCAATAAACATTTTCAAACATATTCAGCAGTAACAAGTCTCTTTCATTTGTGTTGATTAATTGCTTGGCATAATCTAAACAAATTCAAGGTTATTATGAGTAAAACAATTACTTTTATGCTGTTTTTATCTGATATTGAAAGCAAAGGTATTTCCCGACATTGTCATATGGTAGTGGATATGGTTCCAAAGCAGAAAGCTGTAAGAAGCACATAACCTCCAGAGGACTGTATGTGAGTATCGCTACAGGGTCAGTAACAAGTAACGAGAACTTGTAGGCACATATTACAACTGAAAATGCCCTACTGGGTTAGTGATCCCCCAATGAAGGTCTATGGATGAGCTCTCATCAGGGACAACAAACAGCCTTTGCATACAATAACTGTCATTCTGCACTTCCTCTCTCCCTCCCCAAACTCATCTCTAGACATGCTCCTCTCACACAATTAAGCTGCATGGAACCACTGGGAGGTCTGACCAGGTGCCATGACATCAGAAGTCCAATTTCCCAGGCTCCTTTCTATGCTGGACAGTACAAGCCATGAACTGTGCAGAGCCACCTTCCACATAAAGTTTTCTTCAATTTTAAAAGTTCTCAATTTCCTCCAGAAAAACAGGCTCAACCTATACAGACTGGAACAGCTGGTGGCATAATTTAATTGTCTGAGTCCTCAACAACCTCATAGCACACAATGCAAAAGTATTACAAACAAAATTATTGAGATTTCAATAATTATTTAATTATTATTATTATTAGTAGTATTAGTATTAGTAGTAGTAGTAGTAGTAGTAGTAGTAGTAGTAGTAGTAGTAGTAGTATTTAATAAAGAGTGAAGACAGAGGGGTTATTGTGAAAAAGGAAGGAATGGAAGGAGAAAACATTTATGTCACCAAGACCTAAACTGTGTCAACAAACTTTTGATTAATAATATAGTTTGATGGTTAGTGAAATCTTTAATTGTGTAGAACATATAACCACTAACACAGGGAAAAACTCATTTCTGCAGTCCAGAACACCTTCAACTCATAATTTACAATAAAAAGAAAACAACTTCCAAAAATTATGACACTTGTCTGTGCTTCCTGGAGATGGTGCTCTTTAACCTGTGAGAATTCATCCCTAAATAAGAGCACAAGTTTTTATCAAAGGCAAGTGATCTTTATTGCAACAGATCAAGTGAGATGAAAATCAATCATGCATTCTATCTTGATGGGACTCATACTCCATCTCTAGGGTCCATGCAGCCACACTCCATCTCTAAGGTCCATGCAGCTCACACTCCATCTCTAATGTCCATGCAGCTCACACTCCATCTCTAAGGTCCATGCAGCCCACACTCCATCTCTAAGGTCCATGCAGCCCACACTCCATCTCTAAGGTCCATGAAGCTCACAGTCCATCTCTAAGGTCCATGCAGCTCATATCCACCTTTAATTCAGCTCCAGTGGCTTCATTTCCTTGCTGAGAGATGTCAATAGTCATTTTCCTTAAAACACACCTTTGAAAGCCCTAGATAATGCTGACTCACTTTACCATTCAAATTTATTGCCTTGAACCTTTAGGAGTGCTTATTTATTCCTTGTTCCCTAAGTAGCTTCATGGGTTTTTTTGTTTGTTTTGTTTTGATTTTTTTATTTTTTTCTCTGTCTATAGATCAGAATTTCTTGTAAGATATTCTTGGGCTCTCACCTAGTCATGGTGCTGCCCTCTTCAAAATCCTCCTTCTGTAGCCATATCAGTGTCTACATTCTATGTTGCTAAACGTGCTATTTACATGTTGCTTGAGATAAACTGTATATTGAGCTCTACTATTTAGGGAGAGAGATTTTTCCTGAAAAACCTGTTACTTTTCTACTTTTCACCAAAATGTTTCCACTGAAACAGAGGAAATATCCTGGACACAGGAACTAGTGTGCCTGAATAAGGACTAAATGCTAACAACAAGATCCAGGGAACTTGGTTTTTTGTTTTGTTGGTTGGTGAGTAAGTTGGTTGGTTGGTGAATGGGTGGGTGGGTGACTGGTTGGTCAGTAGGTTTAGTAAAGGTTTGCCTGGTTGGTTAGTTTGTTTTGCTTTGTTCTTTTGCAATGGAGCATTCCAATGTAGCCCAGGCTAGCCAGAAAATACAGTCTTCCTATCTCAGCCTCCTGAGTTAAGGATTGTGTAAGATTTTATTTTATCTTTGTTTCTTTTCTTCACATCAAGCAGTCTTTTCCGATTGTATCTAATGGGTATTTATTGGATGATGCCCCATAAGAGATGAAGGAGATAATAAATTTTAGAAATGTGGAATTTTAAAACAATATACTTTCTTTTTAAATTTTCACATTATATGAAATCATTTTCTATACTATTGTACTATATTCCTCTTGAAATGGCACATATTATCCAGTATTAAATTTTTTACCACAAAACATTTGATTTTTTTCTCAAATGAACACACAGTATTCCTCTTGCTTCTGAGAGGCAAAATAAAAGTGGGATTAAACTGCTAATTAAATTAGCAATAAATATGAGGGGAAATTAGCATCTAATTTTATTTATGGGATTAATTTGGAGGAAAGTTGTCATTTGTGTTCAATTCTAGGTAAAAAGCCTTTGCTTCCTGAGAGAACAGACAATTACTCCCTCAGATTGTCTCCTGCTCATAAACACACGCAAAACCTAGCAAGATCAGTAGCACCATGATTCTCTCGTGAGTGATAGGAGAGGATCTGCCACTTCTAACGGGACAAAATGGGGTAGTCACTTTTTGCTTTGGGTTATATTTATTAGGATAAAGAGCCCTCTTGTTTAAACTACCAGTGCATTGTATACATGAAATTAAGGGGAAGCCCTTAGTCATTTACCGTGGTGTAACGGATAGGAGTATTTTCCTTCTTAACTTAAAAAATGTTACACCGCATTTCCAGAAATACAGCCTCGATATATAGGTTCCCCAGCCTCTTTCAGACTGCCCAGACCCAGCAAATGAAAGGCCCACAACTGCTTCCCTCTTCCAATCTTAACTTACTTTGTTTTAAAATCTTGTAGTATTTGAAAAGTGCTTAAAATATATCAATATAATGTTTCTTATGAATACTCCAGGGCCAAAAATATAATAATATGGCATTTTTTTTAAAAAAAGACAAAAATAACAGTTTTCTTTCTTTGGAACCATTCAGCCATGCAATATCCACTTCTTTCATCCCTTCAGAATGTCTGATCTGCATGCACAGGCCAGGTCACCTCCCTCTTACCTCTGCAAGGGTGCACAGAGCAGCGCTGTTGGCTGCCTTGTCTCCTTAACAAACTTCCACTGAAATGCACTGAGAGATAATTTGATTAAAATAAAAGAGTAACAACCTCTGACACTGAAATGTTGCTTTTATAAGCTATGAGATCAATTCACCATTTGCTTTTTAAAATTAACTGGAATACATACATTTATACAGAAAATGCAGGCGACTTACCATTTCCTTGGGTCGCAGCAGTGAGCATAACCAGTTCCCCACATTTTTTTCTAATACTCCCCTGTGCTCTGACTTAGTGATATAGAAACTTTCCATGAAAAATGTGTGCTACTTCTCTGCTTTTGGCCTTGTGTGTGCTTCTCCTCTGCCTTAATTACAATATAAATCAACAGCTGAAAAGATTTACAGTGATCACACCTCACTTAGAGAGCTGGGGAGATTGATCTGGAAGTGGAATGTCTGTCAAACTGCATCTGCTTCCCATCTTAGTGTACCAGAGTGATGCTCAGGGCATGTTCGCTGGTCATCACCGAGATGTCACTGTGAGAGCAACAAGTCACGGACTAGGCATGGCCACACATGCTCCTAAAACTCCAGGACAAAAGATGATTGGAATAGCTAGACATACTAAAGCTGTGCCCTGTGTTAGGAGAAAACAGGGCACTAGGAGCTAAACTCATGCCTGAATCGTCTAGCTTGTCTGGTAGATAGAAAATTGGAGCAGAAATCTGTTTTGACGAAGTAAATTTTATATCTACCATCAATAATTTACTAAAATACTATTCTAAGGTCACTGCACCAAATTCTTGGGAAGATTTTAGTTGGTTTTACACTGTGAAATTAGACATTTTTAAGGTAAGTTCATTCATCAGTGTGATCACACAATCGTGCCAGTGTATTCAGAATCATCAATGTAGAATCCAGAAATGTCAAGTAGTACATGATATGTCCAGATCTTTTCTCCCACCTCAAAGCTTGGGTCATGCTGAGTTTTTCTCTGACTCAGAAGTTTGGCCTAACTTCTGGACATCTCTGGACACTGGTGCTACTCCCCTCCAGGAAGACTAGTGTCACTCTGAACATAAAGAGAAAAGAAATGAAGTTGTGCATCTCAGACTCTTTTAAGAAAGCTTTTGGGGATTGCTTGCTTGTTTGATCACTACAGCTGAAAAGAGATCCCTATTTTCTTCTTAATTCTATGTAATAAAACCTCTAAAGAGTTACTAAAATTGGTCCGAAGTGGAGGCACATGTTTGTAATCCCAGCACTGAAGAGAATGGGGTGGAGTTGGGGGCTGAAGTTAGAGTCCAGCATCCTGGGCTGTATAAGAATTCCTTGAAGAAAGTAAAACTGAGAGATGGAGAGGAAGAGAAAGATGAGACAAGGAGGGAAAGAGAAAGAGAGAGGCAGAGGGGGGGTGCCCTTTCTTCAAAACAATGTTTATGAAAAATCTTGCTTTGCCATCGTTCTCAGTGAAAATGCAGAACATAAATGGCTGTGAGATCCACAGCCCAGTTAGTACACTTCAACCTAACCTGGACACATGAGACTCAGGAGACATTACAGAAGACGAGGCAGAAAGATGGTCAGAGCCAAAGGACCAGGATGCCTGCTTCAAGATAGTATCTTAATATATGACCAAGAAAGTGCACCGACAAACTCACAACAATGTGGTCACCTAAACAAGATCATCTTAATGACCATTTGAAATACCAATGAGAATAGGGGAAATTTCACAAGGTCTTATCCTTAGATGAAAATCTATAGGCAATCAGTGTCCGCTGAGAGAAGAAAAGTCAGTTTTTCCCAGGGATGAGCCCCCAATAGGCTTTCCAATTCCAAGTGGTCAGCCTTAAACTTTTTTACATAAGGGCAACATTAAACAGACTCAGAAGGTTTTATACATATACATACATACAATAACTATGGAAGAAGCCATGGATTTGAGAGTGTAGGGGGAAGGAATGAGAGAAGGAGAAGAAAGGGTGGAAATGATGTAAAAACACTGTACTCATGTATAAAATTTTCAAATATGAAAAATTAAAAATACATTGTTTACCTGCTTATTTGTTGCCCACATTAATCATTTTCCCATACTGGTATGTTCCTATGAACAGGCATACTCAGCTTATAAGAGAACTCAGAAATGAGCACAGTCATGCTTTAAAAATGAAGTATAATCTCAAATCTAGAAATCAACTCGCAATTGCAATTATCATTGCTGTGTTTTAAATGATGACCACCGAACTCTATTCTGGCAAACGGCTCATAGAGCATTAATTGCGTGTCACATTACTGATCTGTGGAGCTAAGTTCTGTCTTGCCCTTGGGACTGAGGGCTAAAGCAACTTTGTAAATGTCTTTCAGAATTAAAAAAAAGGGAAAGAAAGAAAATGTTGAACTGAAGGAGTTCCCCTTCGGCCTCCAAAGCGAGTACTTCACTGTCCTTCCAAATGTCATGTCATTCCCTCTACATACACAAGGCGCGGTATTCAGTCCCTAACTCAGGAAACCATGCACAGACAAAAATGTCATTCCCTGCCCTTTGAATACTCATGGAGTATCTACTATGCTCCAATCACTGCCAAAGAGAACATTTTTCTCTCTCAAACTTCCTAAGGATCTTCATAAAAATACAATAGAAAGCCATTCCTCATGTTCAGCAAATCCGAAAAGCTTATAATTATGATTTAAATTTGATTCTGCTTTCAATTTTTCTGATCAGTATTTTTGTGTGAAGAAACAACCACATTTTAAAAGTCAGGTAAACATCCTTTATTCTCATCTCTACTTTATTCCTCGGTGTAACGTACAATATAACTCAAAGGTGTCCTCTGCTTCTAATTAAACATTGGAGATTATGCAAAGTGGGAGCAATTTAGGCAACACAGCTTTCCCAGCACCAGTTTGGGCAGACATTACACAAGATGCCTTATTCCCGACAATAATAATAACTCTGTCATGGATTACGTGAATGTTTTCTGAGCTGTATTCAGGCTTCTATCTAATTTAAATGTTTTATTTTGTGAGACTTTCATACATGCAGGCTGTAGTTACATGATTTCCACCACAAAGTCTTCCCTTCTAATCCCTCTTGTGTCCTCACCACTCCCTTCCAAGTTCATGACTGTGTGTGTGTGTGTGCGTGCGTGCGTGCGTGCGCGTGCGTGCGTGCGTGTATGTGCAAACATAGCCTACTAAGCCCATACATTGCTAGTGTATATTGTTTTATAGATAAACATTTGATATTGGATAACCTACCAGGGGTCTCATCCTAGAAAAAGAACTAATTCCTTTTTCTCAGCAGCCATTAGTTTCTGTCTTCATCTGTGGAGCCTTGTGAAAATTTTCACATTCATGCTGCACTGCCAACTGGTGTTATCATTATGCAAGTATTATTTAAGGTATCATATTGTTTAGATTTGGGGGGGTGTGCAGCTTACCTGACCTATATAGAAGACACCTGTTATAGCAAACATCCTGATCCTCTAGCTCCTATGATCTTCACATTTCTTCTTCCATGATTTTCCCTGAACCTAAAGTGTAAGAGTTGTAGTGTGGATTTGTTAGCTGGGGTTCGGCACTTTACAGTCAGCTTCTCTATGCATTTTGACTATTATGGATTTCCATAATAGTCTACATAATATGTAAAAAGAAACTTCTTTGATGAGGGGTGAAAGTTACATTTGCCTAGTGATATAAAGATAAGTATTTAGAATGTAGTTAGAAATTGTAATGGGATAAGGAAATGGCAGCAGTAGGTATGCTTCTAGGGTCCATGATCTCGCAAGTCACAGGTAGTTGGCTAGTTGTACATTACTAAGGATGAATGCCCTCCTACTATGTGGACCTTAAGTCCAAGTAGACAGCTACTATTTACCCCCAAAATAATTGTGTCAATATTGTACCATTGGGGATGTCTTGCCATGCTGGTTGTTGCTGTGGTCCATGGGATTATAAGCTTGTAGGTAGGATTCTCTGCTGGACAGCTCTAGAGACCATTCACTCTCTGTGGACCAGAAGAGAGGAAGCTTCTAGATGATTTGAGCTCCAGTCCTCCAAGTCCTGGGTGTGTGGTATCTTCAGCTCTGGGATTTACCTTCAAGTTCTGGGAGGGAGGCAACCACAGGCAATGGCAATGGGTTATATCATTTTGAAGTCCCTTAGACAACTCTTAGACAGGCCTGGCAGTGGGAGTTTTATTAAATAATATACGAGTTTTATGGACAGCATTATCATTCTAATTGGTGTTACTTGATGAAAACTATAATATGTGTGTATATGTACATGTGCATATGTATGCATGAATGTCACATGTATCTAAAATATATTATTTAAATAACTCATAAAAAGATTTACCAACATAAGAATAGACTGCTAATTTAGAAATAAGCTATTGCTCTCTGGCATTCATCTACAAGATATAATACCACTTGATATAATACCTGTATTATGATGTTTGGAAGACTTAAAGGAAGAAAAGTTGTCAAAAATTAATAAATGATATCTTTGAAAATATAGCCACACCCTAACTTCATACAAACATATAAATATGAGTATTAATTTTTTCCTAACTTTATTAATCCAAAAGTGAGCTTCTTTTTCTACAATACTCGTATGGGGATTGGCTGGATGTGAGATTAATGATTTAGTTGATTTTCATTATGAAAATGTTTTTACTTCCTAAGGAAATATTAAAATCATAATAAGGAGCTGTCGGGGTGACTCAGTAAATAAAGAC
>JAQHUG010000217.1:2786640-2800909 GCA_028555095.1 Dicrostonyx torquatus
CTTTCAACTCATTCCCCTAAACTAAAGGCAGCCAAGTAGGTAGATCTGATGGAGTCTGCAGGTATGGGACTGGATGATATGAACCATCTGTCTGTGAACTTTCTGGCTGGGCATTTTCTGAATACAGTTAAGCATGGATATTACAGTGTGTGTTATTTTGTCAGAGTGGATTAGATGGAGCACTTTGTCTATAAATTAAGGATTCAACTAAAATGAATGTGTGTGAACGTGCTTCCTCCAATAAAGGATTTAATAAACTTGTTTTTAGTCTCAAGACATATAACTGAAGGCAGTTTTGTCCTTCATGCAACCTCTTGATCCCATTTAATATGGTAATCTTCCTGACCCACCTCCTCCCCTATGGAAGGTTCTGTTTACTACATATATAATAGAATCGTCTATGTAACATACAACACGTGCGAAAAGCCTCAGCCACATACACTAGTTTTCTAAGCACCCTGAGAGGTAGAAATGAGAATCTTCCTTGTGGAAGAGCTGGCACTATGTTAAAGGACAGCAGAAAGAAAATATGTGCGCCAGCGCAGGCTAGAGAAGAAAACTGTCTTATCAGTCTCAAAGCTCCTACCAATAAAATGATGGAATGGAGAATACAAGCTTTATACAACGCTGGTAAAAGATATAATTCTAAAAAGCAGCGAACTTCTCTCCAAGGAACAGGTAAATCTTACCGCAAATGCTTGATGAGATCATTACTGTCTGGGGACTCAGGAGATTGCCACACAAACACGAGGAACTGACTTTAACCTCTGACACTAATGTAAATGTGGAGACTAGGGTCCATGGAGCTTAGTGATCAGCCATTCTAACCAAATCAGTGACTCAGGGTGAGAGACTCTGACTCAAAGACCAAAGTAGAGAGCGACTGAGGAAGATACCCGATGTCAAACCCCGACATTCACATGAGTGAACACACATGCACGTACATGCACACATGCAAAACAGATTTATTTTAAATTAAAACTCATAGGGAATAAAAATAATTGCAATCAAAAGAGTTCTTTGAAATATGGCTGTCCAACTAACATAGTGAAGAAAAGATAAACGTTAAGATGGATTTTTTTTCTCTCTAATTCTCAGGCGTCCTAGGAATAAATACTCTTGTGACATGAGGCTGCCTAAAGCCACCTTGATTTGTTCATTGTCTTCAGTATCTACTAATATTCTATACTGAGCCAAAGAAGAACCAGAAAATCTGAGTTTTAAAACTAATTTCTAAAAGTCTTCGCTCTCTCCCCCTCTTCCTATTTTCATCTTTCTATCCTCTCTTCCTCCGCACCTCTCTCCCTCTTCTCTCTCTGCCACTGTCGTCAAGTGTATATCCGCAGCTGAGATGGTTTCTATTGTTAATTTCTGCACAAGTCTGCACTAGACAAAAGAATTAGAGCATGTTCCCCGATTATAACATAACAGTGGCAGAGTACATTGTATGAAATTTTGATAGACAACACTTGGTAAATGGAGTAAATTACCTACTACATACAAATCACTGATTCTACACTATACAAATAAATAATGTTCACTGTTTCATGATCCCTATATCAAGTGAACTTAAAATAACTAAGGTAAGTGTTGTAAAATTGAATTTATAGAACGTACATAATTCAGATAATAGGTAGTATAAGGTATTTATATATTATTTACAAAGATTAATATCCTATAATAGAAAGTATAAATTGGCTGGGCAGTGGCGGCGCACGCTTTTAATCCCAGCACTCGGGAGGCAGAGGCAGGCGGATCTCTGTGAGTTCGAGGCCAGCCTGGTCTACAAGAGCTAGTTCCAGGACAGGCTCCAAAGCAACAGAGAAACCCTGTCTCGAAAAACCAAAAAAAAAAAGAAAGAAAGTATAAATTGAACTGGCTGAAGGAATAGGCAGAAGACAAATATAGTCAGAAATCAAATGGACCAAGGAATGAAGTCAGTACAAAACATACTCATGTGCTTGTAAGCAATAATCACAAGTTTGGAAATTTCTAGGGGTCATCAGAATTAACCACTATCACTGTATGTTGCTCATTCATGTGAGTAATCCTGGATATTATATACAGAGAAATGTATAGCATGCTATTTCTACCTTAATTACCTTTCTCAGCTCTGTATTGCAGGATGACATACTCTAGCACAAGAAGAAAGGAGATGGAGGAAGGGTGGATATTGGAGAAGGTAATAAGATATCTACATTAACGGAAGTCATTTTAAGATTTACAAGAGACTTGCCTCTAGAGGGGATCCCAGATATTCACAGGGATGTCCCAGCTAGGTAGTTGGGCAGCAGAGGAGTAGGTGCCTGAACTGAACTTGTCCCATAGTTACTTTGTTGAATATCTTAATCGTCACCATAGAAATTTCACATGATGGATGGAGATAGAGCCAGAGACCCACATTCACATCAGAACAAGGGACTGAGTTACCAAGGTCCAGTGGAAAAGCAGAAGGAGGGAGAAGATGAGCAAGGAAGTCAGGACCGTGAGGGACTGGCCCACCAACAGAGACAGTGTGCTCGATCTATTGGGAGCTCATCAAATCCAGCTGGACCAAGACTGAATGAGCATATGACCTAACTGAACCCTCTGAATGTGACTGCCAGTGGGGACTGACTGAGAAGCCAATGATAATGGCACTGGGACCTATCTCTTCTGCATGTATTGGCTTTTTGGGAACTTATTCTATATGGATGCACATCTTCTTAGACCGAGATGGAGGGGGGAGGGCCTTGGGCTTCCCATAGGGCAGGGTATCCTGCCCCATCTTAAGGAAGCAGGGGGAGGGCGGTGGGGTAGTGGGGGAGCGGGAGGGCTGGGAACAAGGGGAGTAAATGTAAATTTTTCTTTTAACAATAAAAAAAAAGAAAGCCTAGAACCAAGGAGAATGTTTTCTAGATGAAAATGTTCCCAACACCAGCCTGCAAACCCCTTGAAATTCTTTAGAAGAGTTGGCTAGTTATAGTCTCCCTAGACTCTTTATGGCCACCTGTCTGTGACTCTGACTAACTCAGTGCATCCCTCATTAAGACAGTTGCTTTCTCTATTAGTTTACTATAGGTGTGTATTAGGAGCTAGTATCAGAGTCCAGAATCATACCACTGGTGTTTAGTAACAGGCAGATGCTAAAATTTCTCCAATTTTATTAGAAGTGTAACTTTTAATGCACTTGACTATGTTTATAATGCCTAGTTAATCGATTCTTGTTCTTCTGTGAAGTTTCTATTAGCATATAGTAGTTACATATAATGATGGTTTGTTAAGACAGTTTATGCATGTGTACAGTGCACTGTCGTCGTATCACCCATCGCCATCTTTTGTGCTCTTCCCCTTCCTCTTCCTAACTCATCTCCCTCTACTTTAACTTTGGTTTGGTGACCTAAAGAGTTTAATTACAGTTTCTTGTAGGAAAAGAAACTGTAGGGGTGGGGCTCATGAGCCTCTCCTCGCACATGACAGAATGTTGAATGACCCAATCCTCTGAAGGCTTTGAGCACATAGTACCAGTGGCTAAGAGTTGAAGACTGAGGGTGTCCATGTCTAGAAGACAGCATTGCCCATCTCTTCAACCTTTCCTCTAGCTCCTATGATCATCTACTTCGTTCTCTGCTTTGTTCCCTGAGCCTGGGGAGAGATGGTATAAATACCCCATTCAGGGATAAGCATTCAACTGTCACATATTTACAGACAGAAGCAAAGAAGTGAGACAATGTACGATATGCTCATTTACCTCCCGCAGTAGTGAGCTCACATCAGCGTATGCAAAATACTTATAAGTAACAGCCTGAAAGAGTAGTGACCAGGCCAGAGAAACTGGGAAATAGCTTTATTCCTTTGTTTCTGATACTTTGTTTCTGATTCAATTTAGTACTTTGTTTCTGATTCTTCATCAAAATCCTGAAACAGAGATAGGGGAACATCTCAGTGTGTAAGGAAGGAGGTCACCAAGCAGTGTCTTTGGGATTGATCACAATCATGTCTATGATTCTATTGCAATAATTTCATTTTGGCATTTTAAATCAAACCACCTTCTGAATTTATTGAATTATTTGAGACAACTCATGGAAGAAGAAAGTCATATTTTTAAGAAGTCAGCTCCATGTCGGAAAAGAGTGCTTCATTTTAACAAGGCACTCAGAAGTCCACTGCTGAATTCCAGAACAATTCTACTGCGTTGTATTCACACAACTGTCTATGAATGGACCAATTTAGCTCTGACAGACCAAGCATAAATTCAAGTTTGAAAGTCTCACTTGACTGCGTTCTACAGGTGTCTGTATTGTTCTGACTGCGATAAAAGGCGCTCTCCAGGCCGTTGTAGACATGCTTATGCTGCTCCTTGGAAGTGCTCATGAGTTCCGTTTGTTCTGGGTCAATTTTTGTATGTAGATTATCTTTCTAATCCTCCTTTCACGTTGATCACTGCTACTATAGCCTGCACAGCTCTGTTGATCGTGGACAGGGTGCTTCTTATGTACATTTACGCGAGCGCTGTACATCTTACACACATAATAGAGAATGGCACTAGACTTGGTGACTAAATGATATTTGGAGCTCGGAAAGCTGGAAAGAAACAGAGAGAAATGCAGGAGAGATCATGTCATCAGCTGCTGCAGATGTCCGTTCTCTCATTGAGATCACAGCTTCAGGAAAGGACATTTGGGGGTGCTCAGAAGGAAACAGTGTCCTTGCCAACTGGGTCCCCCAACAGCCCCTGATTGGAAGAAGTCTGGGATTCAGGAAATGTAAACAGGGAAATTGGAGGGTTTGGGGAGAGAAGGAAAGTGTAAGGTGATGTAATTCCGTTATAATCTCAAAAACAAAGAATTTTAAATGAAATAAATTGATAATCTTATTTTCCAGAAATACTTCTCAAAGGTGTTACTAGAGCAAAATTTCCCTGGAGTAGATCTGCCCACTCTCACCTGCACTTGTCTTGATTTTTTTTCTCTCTCTCTCCCTCCCTCCATTCCTTTCCCCCAGTTTAAATGATATATAATTGACATGAAATAAAGAACATATTTACATATATTTGAGTTATCAGTTAGATATCTTGACATCCACAAAACCATTATTTAATGAGCATATTCACCCAAAACTTTGTTTGTCCTCTTCAAAACCTGAAAGACAATCTCTGCCCTTTGTTCCCTACCCTGTCCCCAAGAAATGACTCAGCTAGTGTGTGTATTTCATAGACGTCCTGAAAAGCAGAGTTATAGAGTATTTATCCCATTTATACGATTTCTTCCAGTCAAATATTTTTACTTCTGTCATTTATTTTAGCACGTTACTAATTCAGTTCAACTTTCCTGTGAATTCCACTGTACATACTTCACAAACTGTGCTCATTTAGCCTTGGCTCATGAGTGTCTGCGTTGCTTCAAACGTAATGGATAAGACTGCTATAGCCATTCATGAGCAATTCTTTGAAAGATTTTCATTTTTTTAAGTGGATTGTCTTGATCATACTGGACTTTTTAAAACATCGCCAAATTATGTTCCATATTTTTTTTCCCACTGACAGTCCTGCCATTGTTGCATGAGAACTCCAGATTCTCTAGACATCTTTTTCACTGAGTGTAGCCATCTTTATTTACATCCTCCTGGTAGAGAAGGAGAAGACTGAAGCCTGGTGCCAGCCAGAGCTGGAACTTGTCTCCCAGAAAATGATCTCCCCCGGCTCTGACAACTTGTCAGATCACCTCATGGGAGAGACTGGAGTTGAGAGGTTGATGATGTGTCTGGCTACACTCTGACCAAGACTGCTTGAATACATGCTCTGTATTTGAACCTGAGCCTTCCATGGGAGACACTAAACATCTCTGTTTCTCTTCTCAGTACGGCCAGGCTGAATAAATCTCTGTTTTATTCCTGAAATTATTGCTCGTTCATTTGATTGGGCTGTTGAGGGCAGGCAGCAGAGCTCGGATCCTTAGGACCGTCCTAGCTCAGGTTTTCACTCCAGCAACTCTTGCAACAGTTCCTGTCAGAACGTGAGATACCAATTCCAGTCTCGTGGAATGAGTTGAAGAATTCTTTTTTCACTTTAGAGGGAACGATTCACATACAAAAAGGGGAGGCAAAAGATGATACTGTGGTTTTATAAAATAAATTCAACTTTCTATATTTAAAAAGTGGTATTTCATTTCTTAAGTTTCTCTCCAGAACTGTGACTATTCCTGGAACATGTGTGATACCAATCTCCTTCCCAAACTGGAATGACCTCTGACGAGAGCTCACTCCACATTCAATCATCCCTCAGAGAACACAAAGGATTACTTAAACACCTGACTCTCATAGCTGGTATCGCCACTTAAGTCATACTAACACTGTCAAAGTTCACTTAAAAATCCATGAGGTGTTCCCTCCACCATTGGCCCCTGGAAGATGCTATCTTGTTCTAACCTAAACTGAAGAAAACCTGAATATAACGTTACTCCTACCCTTACCAGGGAGGATTCCCCTTCATAAACAAAATTCACAGGCAGGTAAAATGACTGAAGATTCATCTTTTTCTTTACAATATTTTTTAATTTTATTTTTTGATTTTTATTGAGTTCTACGTTTTTCTCTGCTCCTCTCCCTGCCTCTCCCTTCCCCTTCAACCCTCCCCCAAGGACTCCATGCTCCCAATTTACTCAGGAGATCTTGTCTTTTTCTACTTCCCATGTAGATTAGGTCTATGTACATATCTCTTAGGGTCCTCATTGTTGTCTAAATTCTCTGCAATTGTAATTTGTAGGCTGGTTTTCTTTGCTTTATGTTTAAAAACCATCTATGAGTGAGTACATGTGATAATTGTCTTTCTGTGTCTGGGTTACCTCACTCAAAATAATGTTTTCTTGCGCCATCCATTTTCCTGCAAAATTCAAGATGGAGTCATCTTTTGCTAGTAACTGTAGCACAGCACAGAAACTTCTACAAACCAAGAAAACCTTCGGGTTGTGGGGAGATGCTAAGACTCACCTATGTCTGTGGTGCAAGAAACCAGGTCTGTGAGAAAAATCAGATCCAGAAACCCTGAAAACAGCAAATAGTTGAACAACTGTTTGTGAAAACTCTTGCCTCCTGTTAATAAGTGCATCTGATATCAGTGATACAATTTTAAGATTTGTCACTAGTATTTTATTCTAAATGAGACTGGTCTGATATTAAAAAGAGGGTCTCCTTAAGTAGCAGGCATACCCCCAAGAAGAGTCTTGAACCGAACTCTGGATAATAGGGTTTTATCCCAGTGTGAGGACAACATAATGGATGCTGGGGTTAGCCTCATCTAAGGCATGCTGAGGGTGAGGCCAATGTAAAGGATGCTGGGGTTAGCCTTATCTAAAGTATGGTGGGTAATGAGCTCCAAAGAAGTTTAGCAAAGTGACTGTTAAATGTATATAAGTGTATATAAGTTTAACCATATAAATTCCTAAGCAATAAAGAAAATAGCTATTTAGAGAACTCACCAAACCAAAATAAAACTGCTCAAAATGCATTTTTAAATGACCAAAGGAGTATAGATAGAAAATTTTTACCATTGGAGAAGCATAGACAAATCTAAGAAAACAGGTAAAGGGGCAATTTGTGTATAAAAGCTGCTTAACATCCCTAATCATCAGAGAAGTACAAATTAAAGCAATATGAGTGATACATTCATTACACCATTTACCATGACTCTCACCAAACAGAGAAGAGACACCCAGTGTTTGTGAGGGTGTAATTGGTGGAACCTTCTTGGAAGACAATATTACTTGGCCTCAGACCTACCATGAAACCTTCTTTCTTTTCTTTTTCCTTGTTTGGTTTGGTGTTTCTGAGATGAAATCTCACTATGCAGCCCAGGATGACCTTGAACCTGAGATCTTTCTGCCTATTTCTCAGTGCTAAGCTCACAGGTATGCACACCACCAATGCCTAGCTTACCCAGCACCAGTTTTCAAACAACTCAACTGGAAGGATCTGATAGCTTTTTCTCTTAATGGCAACCAGATAGTATAGATTTATAAAACCTCTAAAGAGAAGAACTGACCTTTTGAACCATTAAGTTCTCATCTTCAAAATACAGACTAAACACTCTTACAGCATATGGTCTTCAAGCAATGCGGGTATAAGAATTCTAAACCAGAAAAGAGCTTGACCAACAGCTGATCTGGTCTCTAAACTGGAATCGTCTGCTCCAAACAGATTCACTCTAAGAATTCACAGCAGCCAGGCAGTGGCCTCTAATCTTTCAGCTCATGCCTTTTCCCCTTTCGTTCATGTTAGTCTAGTGATAAATGATGTAGAATTTCTCAGAGAGAGAGAGAGGAAAAAAATTATGCCCAATATAAAAAGTGGTTGAAAAAGCTGATTATGGAGTCATTAGCCCCTGTGGGCTCATTTTATTGCTATAAAGCCATCATTCAAGTAGACACATATTTAGCTTCTGTGGCCTTCATTTATGGTAAGCAAAGTAACCTCAGACCAAAAAAGAGGGGGAGCGAGTTCAAACTTCCTATTTTTAGTGATGTGACAGGCAATTGACTAGACTAGAAAAGCCTGAGAAGCAGAAAACTGCCATCAGCTGTGTTCTTCATATGTAGCGTGAGCTGAGGACATGTCTGGGGACAGGGTTACAGAGAACTGCCATCAGCTGTGTTCTTTGTATGTACTGTGTGTTGAGGACATGTCTGGGGACGGGATCACAGAGAATTGCCATCAGCTGTGTTCTTCATATATAGCGTGAGGTGAGGACACATTTGGGGACAGGATTGCAGAGAACTATCATCAGCTGTGTTCTTCATATGTACTGTGTGCTGATGACACATCTGGGGACAGAATTACAGAGAACTACCACTGGCTGTGTTCTTCGTATGTACTGTGTGCCGAAGACTTGTCTGGGGACAGGATTAACTCTGATTCCCAGTCCGTGAGACACACAAGACCTAAAGTAAGCAGCAAAGACCATGAGGACCTTACTTATATATAAACACATCAGAAGCAGGTGAAGGGGCAAGGGGTATACTAGAGAGCAGAAGCCAGTACAAAACAAAGTCTTTTTTTTCTTTATTCAAATTCACGGCTGCCTAGGGAAAACAGTTTTCTTCCCTATTGAATTCAAATATTTTATGGAAAAATACCTTTCAGTTCAATGAGGAACCTATATGCACTCATTCTCTAACGACCGGGCAATTATGATTTGTTTGTTTTGTGTTAGGTTCTGAAAGTTTGGGGAGGGTTATTTCTGAGTGCCAAAACAGTTAGGTTGTAAGCTTCAGTTCGCTGGTGGGTTTTAAACCAGACACTGCGACAGTGTTGACAGAAGGGATAACTGTCCTCCCCCTAGTCACACACTCCCCCACAAATATGCTCACGGGTCACCTGTGAAGCCTACTAAATTCCAGCTTCCAGCTCCCTGTGTCTGAGGCCTGACACGGACCAGGGTCTCTCCAGCATCCCCTAATTATTTGAGTGGGACTCACCGTATCTACTTTGTTTCAACCTTTTGCCTTTCAGATAAACAAAGACTGGTGTACTGGGTTTTCTTAAGAACACTCTTTTTAGTTAATTATTTAATTGGTTGTTAGCGTGGAGGAAAACTGAATGCCCTTATGACAGCTCATCCACTTAGGTCACTGTATCGTGTTTATGCTGTCACTCTACTGGGATTCCTCTTCTCTATTGCTGGTTTCATGCATGTGAAATATGCATATGTCATGCATATTGCACATGAGGGAAAATGTCTGTATATTTAAACTTAAATTCTTCATATGAGAGGAAACACAATTTTTCCTTTCTGAATCTGGATTGTTTCATTTAACAAAATGATCACTAGTTCTAGATCATACTACCAGATCACATTACTGCAAATGGCCTAATTTCACTTTCTTTATGGCTGAACACAACATAAATTGTATATTGACCACATTTTTATCTCTTTGTTGATGGGCGTCCAAGGTTAGCGCCATATACAAGAGTGCAGCAACAAGGACGGACTCGCAAAGGTCTCTGCCGTGATGTAGATTCCTTAGGGCATACAGTGAGTGCTATTCCTACACCAAGTGATAACTTCATTTTCAGCTCTTTTGAGGAGCCTCCATCCTGATTCCCATAGTGCCTGCACTTTTCTGTATTCTCACCTCAGTGGACAAGGACTGCTTTCCACCACCGCCCCATCCTCGTCACTCTTGTTTCCTTCATAATGTGAGATGGGACATCAATACAGTTTTAGCTTTCATTTCATTGATCACTAAAGATGTTGAAGATTTATTCTTCAACTATTCATCTTCTGTCATGTGTATGCGTGTGTGTGTGTGTGTGTGTGTGTGTGTGTGTGTGTGTGTGTGTGTAAAGCTGCATGTGCTTGCAGAAGCCAGAGGCATCAGATTACCCTGGAGTTGGAAGCAGTTGTGAGCCATCATGACTGAGAAACAAAGCTGGGTCCTCTGAAAGAGCAGCAAGAGCTTTTAGCCACTGAGCCTCCTCTCCAGCCCTCTATTTCTTCTCTTAAGAACTCCATTTAATTCACTAGTGTATTCATTTATTTTGGTCTTTGGTGTTTAATTTCTGTAGTTCTTTATAGATTCCAGATCTATATCTATCTATCTCCTCAGGCAGCCAGAAAATAGGCAAAGGTCTTTCTCTCATTCTGCAGGCTTTCTCTTCTCTCTGCTGATTGTTTCTTCAGCCATGCAGAAGGTTTTCATGTCACACAGTCTCATCTGTCAGTCCTTAGAAGCCTTTTCTGTTAGAATCCTTCCCAGAAAGTCTGCCTGTGAAGGCAGCCTGGAGTCTTCTCATGTTCTCCTCCAGCTGTTTCAGGATTCCCGTCCTGCAATAAGGTCTTTGGTCTATTTTTAGTCAGGTTTAGTACAGGATAAGAGAACATGTCGTAGTTTCATTGTGTGCATGCGATTAACCCATCTTCCCAGAAAGTTTGCTTAAAGTCTGTCTTTTCTCCAATGTAACTTTCTGGTCCCTTTGCCAAAGAATAAGTGGCTTACTCTTGGCTTCTGTGCTCTGTTACATTTGCTATATTTCTGGTTTGTGATAGCATTTTGCTGCTTTTGTCACTATAGTTCTGTAGCATAATTTGAGGTCCTGAGCTGTGGCACCTCTAACCCTGCTCTTTCTATGTAGATTGCTCTGTCTACTTGGGGTCCTTTGTGCTTCTATGTGAATTTCAAGCTGTTTTTCCTGTTTTCCAGTTCTGTGACGAATATCACTTTTTTGTCTTTAAGATATTACATTGTATCTGTAGATCTCTTTCAATAATGTTTTTCACAAGATTAGTTCTACTAACCCTTGAGACTGGGGCAGGAAGTGTCTTCATCTTTTACTACCTAGAAGATGCTCATCTTGTGTCTGTCCGTGAAAGCGTCAGAGCTTAGAACTTGGTTGCGACTGGGCTCTTTGTCCCACCTTGTCACTGTAGTCATATTTGGTGCATAAATCTCCTTGCTAACCCTGATACATGAACTGCAGGCCTATGGAAAGGAAACAGAAACATATCATGCCCTAGTTCCTCTCCCTGACCTTCTTCCAGATTTACTATCGTCCTGTTCCAGCCCTTCCTGCAATTCCCATCACTTAGTAATAATATTTTTATATGTTTGCAGTTGCTGCATTTTTCCAGATCAATCTGGTGCATGTCAGCAAGGTAATGGTGTTTTTCCCGTAATCTCTACCCATGAGGACCTATGCCCCTCAGCAGTTATTATTCAACTGAGCTCCGAATACATCTTTCTGAAGCTGTTTCTTCTACCCGTTTTCCTGCATCAAGATGACATTGAAGCCACAAAGGTTTCTTATAGTGTCATTTTATTTGTGTTTTAATAAATAAAGCTTGCCTACAGATGAGAGTGCAGAGCTAAGCCACTAGAGACCAGGAAGTGGTGACACACACCTTTAATCCCAGGACTCAAGGCCACTCTGGTCTACCTGAGATGGAATCTGTTTAAAAAGAGAAGTAGAAGTCCCATAATAATAGAAATAGGTGCTCCTACCACTCAGGAGTCACATGCCTTTAATCCCAGCACTAGGAAGGTGGAGACAGGAGTAAGAAGACTGGACAGGAGGAGACAGCTCATTACAGCCTGAGGTTTGGTGGAGAGCATTGCAGTCTACAGTCATGCTGAGGATAGGGTCACCTCCTTGTTTGTCTGAGCCTTGGTAGAAGTAAGAACTCTCTAGTGGCTTGGCTGCTTTGCTTTTCTGATCTTCAGCTTGAACCCCAATGTCTGTCACTGGGTTTTTATTACTCGTGCTACAGATCTTAAGAACAACTTACTGTGGTAGAGAAACAGGAATACTACTACATATCCAGAAATCCTTAACAAGGTAGAATGCATTTGGTATAATCTCTAAATAATGCACATTTTTCTTCTTGAGGTAAAAGCTAGAGAAGATTGTTTATTGTTGAAATCCATGGTAAAGTTTAACCTGGTGATAATAACTGCAGCCATCAGACAAGCTAGTTAGCTTTTTCAGGAAAGAAATTAAGCAGAGAAGGCTTCAGTTTGGACCGTTGCTGTCCTCATCCTCTTCAACCCCTGACCCCAGTGGATTTATTTCCAGGAAGGTACTACTGGGAGTGAAATCGAGTGAAAACCTCAACATGTGAGATTTCTGACTATTCTTTAAGTCACTAGGCATGCCTTCAGAGACTGCCAGGTCTGTTCTCAAGTGACCAGTGGTTGTTTCTGCTCTCAGTGCTACCTTACCACAAAGCAACAGAGCAAGCCACTCACGGACAAAGCTCCTGGCACTGTAAGTCAATTCAACCTTCTCCCTTTTTAGTTTGTATTAGGGTGTAGCACTAGGAAGCAAGCTAACACCATAATCTCTTTCATTTGCCAGCAAGAGCTCAGAATAAGCTCATCTATAGTTTTTTTTAAAAAAAAAATCCTTGCATGTCCCTATACAGTTTTAAGAAAGTTGATTTATAGTTAAATAAACTAAAATAAATAAAGAGCACTAAGAAAACAAGACATTGAAAAAGAGTGAAATGGTTTGAATCAAAATTGCTAATTCTTAGCACAGTTCAAACCATCCCAGTAACACTGAACTCTATCAACCCAGGAAGAGCCATTTCATCTCATGTTTACATACAATACCTACAACTTCTTTATGAAAATAATAATTAACATCTTGCTCTATTCTATAATTCATTGCACTATGTATTTGCTTTCCAGGAAAGCACATACGTCTTACAGGCAAAGGTTATGCTTTTTGTTTCTGCATTCTCCTCAGCTATTAGAGTCTTCAGTATTTATCCAGTTTTTGGAGATGTTAAAGTAAATATTTAATTAGCAAGGTGTACTATACCTGACTTGTATTTTGTGAGAAGTGAATTTGTTGTACTGTTGCTGAGGATGCAAGGGCATTTCAAATACAGCAAAAGATCTTCTGGAAAGAAAGAAAGAAAGAAAGAGAGAGAGAGAGAGAGAGAGAGAGAGAGAGAGAGAGAGAGAGGGAGGGAGGGAGGGAGGGAGGGAGGGAGGGAGAGAGAGAAAGAAAGAAAAAGACAAAAAAAACCTCTGGGCTATGTGTGTGCAATCCCAAGACTGAGCAGTAGAGGGAGGTAGAGAGGAGCTTGAGCAGAGCTGTGCCTCCTCTTTTGTTGCCTGGTCTCTCTTTTGGGGGCCCAGTGCTTTAGCAGCATGAGGAACTCCACTTGCACTAAACAGGGGGTGAAGGTACTTGTCACTAAGCTAACCAAGAAGTCTGATGTCCATCATCTTTACAACTCTTTGTCATTTTCAAGTAGCAAACCCAGTGAGAAACTGGGAGCATTCTTTCCCACTTTCTACTTTAGGAAACAAAGTTGTCTCTCTGTTGCTCATTTCCCTTTCCTGTGACCCTTAAGTAAAAAAGGCACTGCTCAGACTTTGGGCTGTATGATAGATCTTTCATGAGTCAGGGTAACTGGGACATGATGCCCAAATAGTTGTTATACCATTGTCTGGCCATTTATGAGAGGGTTATGGATGTAACCTACATTTTCAGGAGCCGACTTTGAGTAAAGACAATGCCTTCCACAGTGTTGGTGGGAAGCCTGGATGGATAATTTATCTAGAACAAGAAAGGATTCTCCAGAAGATGGCCCCAGACTAGAGCAGAGGGGTGGGGTTGGTTCTTACCAGGGCCTTAGTCAGCTAACCCACTTCAAAGATTGTGAGCTTAACAGCTGCTACAATCACATGAGCCAATCATTCAACAGCATAAATCTCTCCATAGAGGTTAGATATGTAGCTAGATAGATGATAGAGCAGACAGACAGACAGACAGACAGACAGACAGA
>JAQHUG010000217.1:2801389-2835364 GCA_028555095.1 Dicrostonyx torquatus
TAGATAGAAAATAGGATAGATAGACAGATATTTAGATAAAGAAAATGTGCATGTTACTCATACATAAGTGAGGTTGGTTTCTCTAAAGAACGCTGAACAACACTGACATTAAGAAGCCCTTGCTGGACATGGTGACACACATTTATAATCCTAGAAGTAGAAGAAGATCAAAAGTTCAAGGTCATTTTCAGCTACATATGGACTTTGAGGCCAGCCTGGACTACATAAGGCACCACCCCCAACCACCACCACCCCACATGATAAAAAAAAATGTGTTGCCTGTCCCCAGTTCCCCAAAGTCTAAAAGATTTCCTAACAGAATGAATGATTGAGGTGGTTGGAAGAGCCAACAGAAATGTCTCCAAAAGGTTTCTATTTTGTATTAGCTAAATTTTTACCTCACCCATTTGCTGGAATATGGACTGTTCTACCTGGGGCATGAGAGCATTAGAAATAGCAGAGAGGAAGAGAAAGTTAAGATGTCACAGGAAATGGGGACTACGGACCTCTCAATACCTAAGAGTTTAAACACACAAACACACAGACACAGACACAGACACACACACACACACACACACACACACACACACACACACACACACTGGTTGGGAATGAAACTCAGTGGTGGGGGCTTTCTTAGCATGCAAGACTCACTGGTTGTCATCCAAACACAGAAACAAACAAGTCAGAAAGGGTCTAATTGGAAAGGTAAGCTGCAGCTAGCACACATGAGGACAGTTTTCAAGACATTAAGTCAGGAGCCACAGAAGCCACAGCACTTTACAGTGGAAAGCTGAAATTCCAGTGGTGCTGTTCACCTTAAACATTCTGTTTGACAATTGTTTCAACTTGTTTCCTGTTTCCCAACATCAAGAGCTAGAAGCAAGATATTTGCTCATGTCATAAGATTCAAGTGCAGTCTGTTACTTTGTTTAGTTTTGGGTTTGGTATATGGTCCGAGAGTCATTTATTCTCAGCTGAAGATCATTAGTAACTACAAAATAGCAACACCGAAAAGTATAGATCTCTAATGCTGACACTCATAACTCTCTAGGTAAAAGGGTTACCTTTACCAAGCTCAAAGCATCCCTGTTGTATTTTTTCAGATGGATCTTGGAGTGGTTGTCAGCAAGTGTGTTTCCTTTCTTCACAGTTTCAAAAACCATGAAATCTTTTGCCTTCCTACTGTTCAACTTTGAATTCATTTGTAGTTCAATGCATCTCTGAAGAGAGCCCACTGAGAACTCCAATTTATACTCCCAAGCAGCCTTAAAAGACATCCTAATACATCTCCCTTCCATCTCCCTCCTTTTTTTTTAGTTTGTCTTCTTAACAGTGATAAGCCCAAGGTTACATATTATCTACACTTTTCAAATCAATATTACCTTCTATCGCCATTGCTTAGCAGTTTAGGGCTTTGCGGCTAGCTACCATGACAATAGATGCACAGCCTGGAACCAGTTTTAGTTAATTAGAGTCAATCAATCCAAACTTTGCTAACTTACTCATGTGAAACAATAGTATAATGAACCAAAGTTGGCTAGATGATTGGGAAATACAAATTATTGCACCCTGATAAATTAAATGTGACTATTACAAAACCTTCTCTCTAAATGAATACTCAAGGAGGGAATATATGGGCATTTAATATAATTAAGAATACAGGGAAAATAAAATTAAAGGAGCTATTACAAGGTCCTCTTTTTTTCTCTCTCTCTTAAGGAGGAAGAACATTCAGAGCTCTCAAAAGCTATGCAGTGGGATGATCTGGTAGTATCTTTATTAGTATTCATTTGAGAAAAGTATTTTCCTGCCAATGTTGTATGGTCCTTGCTAGAAAAGATAGAAAGTGAGGTGTTCACAGGTGCTAGACCCACCAAAAGTTGAACTTGTCACAGAAAAGAGATAAAAGAGATGAAGAGAAAGGGGAAAAGAGATGAAATAGACAGACCCGAGCTTCTACCCCTGTGTATCCTAGGAGTCCACAGCCTGGCCTTATGTGACTAAGATTCCAATGATTTTGGACAATGTACAAAACTTAGCGAAAATGTTTCCCCAGAATTCTTATAAGTCTGCTGTGCTGCATCATCAGAACTTGTGTCATGCCTGCTTAAGGCCTGCTGCAGACTAAATAAAATAAACAGCCTCTGATACATGTGCAACCCTGAGACTCAGCCTCCTGGTGACTAAGCTTCACTGTTGTTTTACCAACACTCAAGGCCATCTGCAAATTCATCAGAACTATTACCTTTTGGTACATCATTAAATGTAAGGTAACAAAGTTTCTGCAATATAAATTTCTGTCGAATGTTCAACAAGAAAACTATAAAATGCAAACCTGCCTTTACTATTTTTGTTTTATGAATCAGTAACCTGGCAGCAGTCTAGACCAAGGGTGCTCTCTATGATCTCTCCCTCCAAATGCTCAGGTCAGATTTGTACACAGGGCGGAAAGCGACATCTAGAGAGCAGAGACAAGGCTGGAGGTAAATGGCCTATCCAAAGCATGGTGTTTGAACTTTATGATCAACTGAGACTCTTCTTGCTACAAAAGAATAGGTTATCACTTGATTGTGCATCCAATTAGAGTCCTGTAGACTCAATGTCCCAGCTCAGATGGAAGGAATAGGAAGGAGAAAGGTACTTGACATAGCATGGAAGAAAATGGATGATGACGGGGATGGAGAAGAATGCCTTTAAAACCCAGACTGCTCCCTTAACTCACACTAAGATATGTCCTATTATTACTATGCATTGGGAATGAAACACCTTATATAAAGAAGATTTTGGAGAGGTTGGATTGACATAGCTCTGACCTGGAGTTACACTAGTTGGTTACTCCCAGCTTGTCTGGTAATCTCCTTGGCCAGTTTCTTAAACTAGAAAATGTGGTACTGGGAAAGATGATACCAGACTAAATTGGCTCAACCCCAGAGGATATTACAACACTAGTTCCCAATAACTTACACTGATGACAAATGCTGTAACTCCTAAGTGACCTAGTTACTTACCCCATCACACAATCAGGAAGATCCAAAGCAGATCAAAGAACTGCTTTATGTTGGCACCACCTGTTTTCTCAGGGTCTCCATTACAGCTAACTTCAGTCGGGTTCAGTCCATTGGCCCCTTGCCTCCGTGGTTTCTGGGTTCACAGTGAGACAGAATATCATGGCAGTAACAGATGGAGAAAAACAGTTTGCTTGGCTGGTAAGAGGAAGAAGTCAGGGCTGGAGTCTTTATTCACAATTTCCATGTCCAAGGATATGGCCACCATGATCTGTCTTCCCCAAGTAAGCCTAACCTCTGCAAGCGTTCAACACCTTCCAAAAGTGTTCCGCCAGATGAGAGCCAAGTCTAACACATGAGACAGCAGACAACATTTTGGAGTCAACTTGACATATTTTGTTGACATTGTATATGACCAGGGCTTTATCCTAGAGGAGATCTAGGCTTTGACTTCATACATATGGTGCAGCTAATGCTTCATCTTCATAGATGGGAAGAGAAGCTGCATTGGTCCATCTCCTTTGTTTTGAAAACACCACAGAGATGAAGCAGCTCACTTATCTTCACATTAGAAATGAGATGTCTAAAGATGGAAGCTTCTAGAAAACATGGAATAAAAAACTATGTTCCTTTCAGTTTCCTATGATGTCAAACACAGACGTCCCTAACTGGTCATTGTTGGATGGCAGATGGTTGCATAGTTTCATGGATAAGTTATAACAGTATAAGATGATACACAAGTAAAGGGAAGACTCTCATACACATAACATAAAGCTTCTGTTTTTTGCATTTGGAAAAAATCTTGTATATGTTTGAGGGTTTTGTAGTCATTTGGGGGAAATGGCAATATCTTATGCCAAAGAAATAGATCAATTTTAAATTAGCATACTTTTTTCTCTTTTTTGTAGTACAAAGGAATTGAACCTATGGCCTATGACGTACTAACCCAGTGCTTATCCCTGAACTACATTCCTGGATGGTTTTGTTTTGGGGTTTTTTTAAAATCTTCAATAGAATCTCAGTAAGTTTCCCCCAATAGTCTTGAACTAACTCTTGATTCAGGGAGGCCTTGAACTAGTGACCCTCAGCTTCTAGAGTAGTTGGGATTACAGGAAGTGCTGCCAGGCCCAACTAAAATAGAATAACTCTTTATATTTAGTTGCCTAGTACAGTTACATCCGCTTAACTAACAAAAAGAAGGTAAAAAATAACATTGTCGTTTTAAATTTTCAACAGTATGTGTTAAAGTGGCTCTACAACTCGCCACGCCTCCCATTTCAAATCAGCAGCCAGCAATAAGATAAATCCTGGTCACTGGCTCACTTTCCAGATAAACTTTATAATATTTATAACGTAAACCACATAACACCAGTTGCTGGTCCTCAGATCACACAAAATCACAAAGTATTTCACTGGCCATGACACCACCAATTGGTGATGAGAAATCTGCGTGTGCGTTTGACATTTCTGTGTAAAACAACAGCTGCTTCACTCACTTGGAAGCTGCCTTTTCCCCCCACTGGGGATTCTTATCCCCAGTGGAGGTGGGTGGGCATTCTACTGGCAATGTTGCATACAAACAGTGATGCTTAGATACCCCACAGTTGACAGCTAAAATGAACTCATTCAGTGAAGAATATGTTTTCTAACAGAAGACAGCCAGACTGGCTTTCCCTCGGGGAATAAATGATGGCGGGTACCATGGTCACATCCTCATCCTTGTGAATCTAATGCCTACAATCACAAGGAGCCAGACTTGTACACGGCAGAAACCAAAGTGTAATCCTGCACATGCATCCTAACTGCCAGAAGGAAGATGCTAGATAGAAGTGAGCTAATGGTTTCAGACAGAAACATACTGTGTGAAGGTGTGGCCCTCTCCTGCCATCATCATCATCGACATCAGCGCTACCACCACTCCCCAGTCCCTCTTTATCCTCTTTGTACGGTGATGAAACTTAAAGGATGTTTGTTTATGTTTCCTCTGCTCAACCTTCCAATTTCTCTATCCATCTTAAGCAATATGCCAAGGAACCTACCTGTGATGGTTAATATTGATTTTCAACCTGACAAGATCTAGAATCATATAGGAGACAAGCATCCAGGCACACTTGTGACAATGTTTTATTCTGAGCTTGTCTTCAGGGGATAAGGTCACAGTGAAAAAACCCAACTGAATTGTGGACAGCATCATTCTTTAGGCTGGCATCCTGGGTGGACTGAAAAGGAGAAAAAGAGCTGGACAGCAACACTCATCTCCCTCTACTTTCTAACTGTGGATGCAATGTTGTCTTCTGTTTCTGCCACGATGACATCCCCACTTATGGTTGAATGTACCCTGGAACTATGAACCACAGTAAACCCCATCTTAAGTTTCCTTTTGTCGGGGATTGATTCATATCAACAGAAACTGATATGCTTTTTCCATTATATTCTTAAAATTCCAGTAAGAGAGGCATGTGTATGGATGGCATCAGAAACCAGGGTCCTTAGGAGTTTATCATTCCATAGTACTCATTTTGGATCAGGTTATTGATTGTGATTTCACCACCACCAAAATGGCATTGTCTTCCTTATCAGTTCGATGACTGTGCACACAATTTCAGAACCAGGGGACTCACTCTCCATCGTCTCAAAATGTTCTAAAGGGTAAGACACAGGCAGAAGCTAGAAGATGTCACTTTGTGCACTGAAGTATAGACCTGTTCTGTGTAGTGTGTCTTCTGGATTTGAACTTTCCCTCCTGGGATGGAAGGAGATTCACAAAAGCTTTCCAAAAACCATGTGGAAGCTAAAAGACTTGAGTGGTACCCTCCCTCCAGCAGAAAAAAAAATGAGAGAGAAGAGACTCTTCTGTGGAACTCTCTGAAAGTCAGGTTCCAGAGATGCCAGTTTCGTGAGCCCTCACCCACACTTGGGTGAGCCTTTTCATATCCTAACTGACTAGGTGTCCTAGAATTTTATGAGTATCCCCTCCTTTATGACCTTGTAAGTAATTTAATAAACTCACTGGTTTACCAAATCTGGGTAGAATCATTTCTTTCACCTGCTGTTAGTGCCCTATTTGCAGTGAATATATATCTGCTCAGGTCTCCCTGGGAAAAGGGCTTCCTAGAGACATTAAAGATGAGGGGATGTGGTAACACGCAGAAGGATTTGCTAGTGTTGCCTATCTACATTAATAGTAACGGAGGAAAAAGCATTGTGACTTTGAAGAGTTCCACTCTCCTGTCAGCCACTTAACTATGTGACATCATTTAATCTCTCTGATTGATTATCAACATCTACAAAGTGACTTATAATACATATGTATATACACACATGCGTGTATATGCATATGTGGGTGAAGGCATGCCTCAGAAGAATAGCTAACTTTGATTACATATGGATATACTTGTCATAGAAGCACACAAAACATTTTTATTCCATTGTCTAAGTTTTTGATTATTGGATTTAAAAAAGGATCTAGTCTCCAGTTGTAATGCCATGTATTTTAGACTGAAAAAGAAGGTTTTCATAGTTTTTCTTCCCTCCAGAAGTCAAAAATTCCTTCATCTTTCTTAAATGTTCAACAGTCCAGATCTACTGAATTATTAATATTATTGTTCAAAAGTTTTCCTGGAAGCTTTATTTTACATTAATTTTCCTATAATTCTTCACTTACTGAACATTCAGTAGAAACCTATGTGTGGCAGGTCCCCGTCTATATGTTGCAAATGGAAATACTATTTACTGTGAAGCTGATCATCTGGTAGGATAAACAATAAGCAAACATCTATAGGCATACTTATAGGATAGTTGAGATATATGGGATAATCATGTGTACTGTGTTGTAGCACATAAAAGAGGATTAATTCACTTTCCCTAATTGAGGAGACCAGGAAAATTGTGGAAAAGAACTGCAGTGTTCTCCCATCACCCAGGGCATCTCGAGGCAAGGCACTGCTCTCCCACTGATCTGCTGCCCTGGGTGATACGGGCACTTAATGTACACAGCCACCTCTTCTAAGAAACACATATGCATATCTCAGGAAAGTAAGCCCATTCTCAGGTACAACTTTATTTAGTCTTCAAACCATCTGATCCAGAGGGAATTGGGACTAAAAGAGATCCAGGCAACTTTTTTGACAGCTACCAGGAAGTGCAACTTCCAAGCAATCAAAAAATATGGTCACCCCCATTCAGTAGAGATATGCTTTAACGATTTATCTGGGACTATGCTATTACTCGTTCATAAAATCCCGAAGCATTTAAGGCTCCATCTTCATTATTGCCAGATGTCTTACAGGTGCCTTAGTCAACATTTCAAAATGACTCCACGTTTGCAAGACCAAGTATACCTCAAGGACATCCAGAGAAATATGTCGCGCAAAGATGGGAACACCACCAAGTCTAATAAAACAGAAGCAAACTTTATTAAACAACAGAATAATAAAGTTTGCCAAAAAAAAAACACAGAAACTAGAACGAGGTTTGTGCTTCCCTGTATGGGCCACCAAAATGGGGGGTCGTGCAAAGATGAGAACACCACCTAACCTAATAAACCAGAAGCTAACTTTATTCTAGAAACTAGATCCCAGATAAATCAGCAGCAAACTTAAAAAATAAAAAGCAAAAAAAAAAAATCGCAGGGCACAGAAACTTATCAGCTAGCTGAGACCACAGCCAGAGATGGTGTTTGTTAGGCTGTGGCAAAAGGCCGGTTTCTGAACCCACTTTTTTTTTTCTTTCTCCCATGGTCCCCATGCTCCCAATTTACTCAGGAGATCTTGTCTTTTACAACTTTCCATGTAGATTAGATCTATGTATGTCTCTCTTAAGGTCCTCATTTTTGTCAAGGTTCTCTGAGATTGTGATTTGTAGGATGGTTTTCTTTGTTTTATGTTCAAAAACCACTTATGAGTGAGTACATGTGATAGTTGTCTTTCTGGGTCTGGGTTACCTCACTCAATATGATGTTTTCTTTTTTAATTATTTTTTATTTTTCCATTCAAAAATTTACACTTCCTTCCCTTCTCCCAGTCCCCTCCGGCTCCCTACTAACCCTCCTCCCTCCCCCTGCATCCTTAAGAGAGGGCAGGGTATCCTGCCCTGTGGGAAGTCCAAAGCCCTCCCTGCTCCATTCCAGCCTAGGAAGGTGTGCATCCAAATAGACTAGGGTCCCAAAAAGCCAATACATGCAGAAGAGATAAGTCCCAGTGCCATTATCATTGGCTTCTAAGTCTGCCCCCATTGGCAATCACATTCAGAGAGTCCGGTTTGATCATACGTTCATTCAGTCCTGGTCCAGCTGGATTTGGTGAGCTCCCATTAGATCAGGTACACTGTCTCAGTGGGTGGACCAACCCCTCGCGGTCCTGAATTTCTTGCTCATCTTCTCCCTCCTTTTGCTCTTCAACTGGACCTTGAGAGCTCAGTCCATTGCTCTGATGTGGATGTGAGTCTCTGTCTCTATCTCCATCCATTGGACAACATTTCTATGGTGATATTCAAGATATTCATCAATGTGACTATGGGACAAAGCTAGTCAGGCACCCTCTCCTCTGCTGCCCAAGGACCTAGCTAGGGACATCCCTGTGAACACCTGGGATCCCTCTAGAGCCAAGTCTCTTGCCAATCCTAAAATGGCTCCCTTAATGTAGATATCTTCTTCCCTGCTCCGATATCCATCCTTCCTCCATCTCTACCCTCCCACTCCCCCAAGCTCTCCCTAGTCCTTCCCTTCTCCCTTCTCCTTTCCCCTCTCCCCTCTCCCCTTCCCCTACCCCTACCCCACCCAACCCCCATGCTCCCAACTTTTGCCCTGAAATCTTGTTTGCTTCCAATTTCCAGGAGGAGATATATATATATATGTTTTCCTTTGGTGAACCCACTTTTTATAGTAGGGGCACCAAGCATTAGCTGTGAACAAAGAAATTTTTATGATCTTGCCCCCAACCCATGGGTCAGTCAATGTAGACCCTAAGGAGTGCAGTGTGTTCTAATATTAATGGGTAACTAGGCAGCTATCATGAAATATGTTTCAGAGTAGATTACAGCGAAAATCTCTATTTTCAAGAAAACCGGTGTCTTTAGCAATTAGTCAGAAAAGGGACTGCTAGTAATATCAGAGGGTTGATAAATCAGAATAATTGGTTCTTAGGCTGGGAACTTAGAAGATACCAGAAAACTTTTCACACTATCTCAAGGTAAAACTCAGATACAGACTGCTATACTTTATAACCTCCATTATCAGAGCTCATTAGTTAAATCAGGAGTTTGCACCATGGTCACTGTTTCTCCTGGTACCTCCAGGCAGTGTCTACTGAAGCCCTGTGTCTCCCCTTTGACAGTGCCAGTTTTCCATAACAGAGACAGTGCCTAACCCAGAGGTCACGTATCTCGGTCTCCTAGAGGTTAACTCAGTTCATATCTGTCATTCATCAAGGATGGCCAGAACAGAGAGAAGCTCTGGCCTTGTAAATAGAACAGCCAGTTGTAAAATGAAATGACCTAGGCTGATGGAGGCTTCTTAAGTGTTTGAGAAAAGTAGCTCACTGTGAATGATTAACCCTTGATCTACTGAGAAAGCTGCTGACAATCTGTTCTAATTCTCCTAGACTTATAACTTTATATTTTTTTATTTCTACATTCTTATTTTTGGAGTCTGCATTTTTATTTTCTTATTCTTGGACTCTTCACCCCCTCTCTCCACATTATATAGATGATGATAATGATAGGCATACTTATCATAGATAAATAGACAAACAGATAGATAGATATATAGACAGACAGATAGGTAGATAGATTATCATAGATAGATAATAGGTAGATAGAAAAACAATGGGTAGCTAGACAGCTAATAGAGAGGGAAGAGATAGAGGATAAACGGATGGATAGATGGATGGAAATGGATGATGGATGATAGAGAGAGATAGTGGACATATAGACAGATAGGTGATGGATGATGGATAAATAATAATGAAGATAGATAGTTGGGTGGGATATATTATTGCTGTATGGAATGAAGGAAAGAAATAAAATAGCCTTCAGAAAATTGGTCTGGATTTATTTGTATCATTAAATAAAAGGCAGAGGAATTTGATTTGATTGTCAAGAGAAAATGAAATATATTTAGTTCTTTATGAAATTAAAGAGCCACAAAGCTCCTGAGCTTAGTCCTTTGGGAGCATAAAGCCAATGGTGTTAAAAAAAATCACTTATGCCATCCCACTGATCACAGGACACCAGTTGGACAAGAAAACAAACTGCTGTGGGTCCCACTACACAAAAATTCTGACAGATCCCTATCATGAACTTTTAAATGGAATTTGCTACAAATGCCACTAGATAAAAGTTCTCTCTTTTAGGTCATATAAACTCTACACTTAAGACTAATAGATATAGATAGATAATTGATAGATAGATAGATAGATAGATAGATAGATAGATAGATAGATAGATAGATAGATAGATAGAGCGAGCAACTGAGAAAGCAGGAGTTAGAACAGGAAAACAAATTCTTTTAGGCTACAAGTTCCCCACAACTTGAGCTGCTAACACATACTCAATACTGACCATGGACCAGAGAGCACCCTGGCTCATGTCCTGACTCCACCTTGATCCTAAATGACACAACACAATTAAACCTTCCCAAACACAGATGCCTTCCCTTTTGTTACACCTTCAAACCACTGGATTCACACACAGTTTATTTTTTCGTCAGCTGTAATCAGTTTTTGAATTCTGTTGTGTTTTATTTTTTTTTACCCAAGTATGGTTCTCATGGTGTAGTAAATGACATTAGGCTTTTGTAAATTCTTGCAGAATATAACAGATCATTGGTTTTATAACACAGTCGCTGCTTTTGCATTCTGATGAGATTATTAGTAGCCTAGAATACAGCATCCTTGCATACTGTTAGTTAAAAAAAATAAAAGTTTACTAAATGGTCTCTTGTCAACTGTATCTGAAAATCATTATAGTTTCTCTCCTTCCTCAACATGAGGGGCTCTTCAGGAAGTTGGTGGGTTATGTCAACATGAGGTTACAAAATTATTATCCTGGCTCTGTTTGTTTCACTGGGGCTTATGACAGGCATTAACAACCCTTGTAGAGCCCAGGGGTTAGATGTTTGTACATCAGGTATAGAACAACTCTGTTCATTTAGATGTTCAGACCCAGATGGCCTAATGGTAACTTCCCATGGGAATAAACTCAGAGTGGGGAAAATGTCCCTAGGCTTTTCTGAGGTCTCATCTCTCAACAACATGGATTAGCCTCTTTAGGGGCATTTTCACAGACCCCTGTACAGATTTAAAAATTCACCCTATTAATAAAATTAAGTGTTTTATCCTCTTGGATCCAGTGTATAATGTAAATTGGTCTTCTGTACTATTTAAAGGGCAAATGGTCCTCCATGCACTTTGGCACTGTGGTACGTGAAGGTATGGAACAGAAGTGCTCTGCACACCAAGAAGTAGAACCCGCCCTTTTCTGCTCTTCATAGATGACATTTGAAAATTTTCTACTGAGTGTGCATCTTCCTTTTTTCTTTTCCATGCTCATCTCCCATGCATACCTGCTGTCTGCATTAAGATCATGACATTCTAAGCTCCAAATTGATACAATGCAAAATAAAAAGCTATCCAGTGAGCCATAATGGGCCTGCAGAAGTCACGGCATTCAACAGAGTCAATAATATAAGCTTTTAAATGTGTAAATGCATATGAAAATGAGAGATCTGATCTGCTTCAACAGTTCTGGCCTATCTCACATGTGAAGTGGTGTCTTTAAAACCTGCTTCTCTTTGGTTTGCATTTTTACCTGGAAACAGGAGTGATAAGAACAATGGAGTCTATAAACCTCTACCCTAAGTGACAGTTTCAAGAACAAATCCAGATCACTCCCTTATTTTGCTTTTTTTAAAACATTGTCTTTGTCTTTTTCATTAAAACATGATTGCACGATTACCCCCATTTTCTCCCTCCAATACCTCCATCCCCCCCATCCATCTCAAAATCATGGCATCTTTTTCTTTAATTGTTAGTTATATACACACCCCCACGCACTTAAATATATGAATACAACCTCTGTCTATCTAGTGTGACTTGTGCATATATGATTTCAGGGATGAGCACTTAATGTTGGATAACTAGCCCCAAGCACAGGGCTCATCCCTGGGGAGACCTATCTCTCCCTCTCTTAGCATTCCTTAGTTGCCTGTAGTTCTTTGTCTATAGGTGAGGCCCTCTGAGCTTTCCCCTTCCATGTCAGCTTTTATTTTCATTTCCCTGTTACCTGGGGCATCTTTGTTTTACTGATGACCCTTAAAAATTGAATAATATCTAAAATTAACATTACTCTCTTTGCAGTTTTAAATGAACACCTCAGGCTCCTTTGCAACAGTTCTTCTTGAACCTTTCCTCTTGAGTTTATTTAGGATCCAAACCTAAACGCTATAGTGTGGGTTCTTCCATATAATGTTTACTCTTAAATAGCTATGCATAGTTTTGTTGAACTAGCTTATGTTAGAAGACAAAATGACTTTCAAAAATTCCATGGGTCATTGAGCAGGACCTGGTCTGACTTCAATTTTCAAATGTAGAAACTACTGTGAAGACCAGAACCAGAATGAGGAGAACAGGGTAAAGACCTGAGATGGTGGTCTCTAGAAAACAGAAGGGGGAAAGAGGGAGGTGGTGGAGGAAGGAGGAAAGAGGCTAGAAAGAAGAAATTAAGGAACTGAGGAAGTGAGGGGGAAGGAAGGAAGGAAGTGAGGGAGGGAGGAAGAAAGGGAGGAAGGAAGAAAGGGAGGAAGGAAGGAAGTGAGGGAGGGAGGAAGGAAGGAAGAAAGGGAGGAAGGAAGGAAGGAAGTGAGGGAGGGAGGAAGGAAGGAAGAAAGGGAGGAAGGAAGGAAGGAAGTGAGGGAGGGAGGAAGAAAGGGAGGAAGGAAGAAAGGGAGGAAGGAAGGAAGTGAGGGAGGGAGGAAGGAAGGAAGAAAGGGAGGAAGGAAGGAAGGAAGTGAGGGAGGGAGGAAGGAAGGAAGAAAGGGAGGAAGGAAGGAAGGAAGTGAGGGAGGGAGGAAGAAAGGGAGGAAGGAAGGAAAGCAAGCTGGTTATGGCATAACATGTTTGATTATTAGCTGCATGGTAGTTGTTCAGATAATATGTATTTCCTGGTGTCAGCAACCTCAAGAACACTACAGCAGGTTAGAGAGGTGATTTTGTCTGCAAAGCATTTGCCATAAAAACCTAAGAGCCTAAGACCATTCCTGAGATCCATGTGAAACAGCCACACATGGCAATATGCACCTGTAATCTCAGTACTGGGGATCACTGGCCAGTCAGAATACTCAACAAGTTCCAGACCACTGAGAAGACCTGCCTCAGTAAACAAAGCAGATAACAAAAGTTACCTTTGACTCTGTACACATGTACATACATGCACACACGCATGCATGCACACATATACATACATGCAGATGGATAAACAGGAGTAGGCACACTGCACATTTTCCACTTCCCTAGAGGAAGGTACGTGTCCCTATTGATTAAGTCTCATCCGTGGACAACGTAGTTGAAGTGGTAAATATAAGTAGAGCAGGGTTTAAATCCTACTTTTCACATTTGCGGTGTGATCTGGGACATAGCATTTAATCTCTCTGAACTCTGCCTATTAAGGAAATAGAGCAGTCACTGAAGGTACTTCATAAGTGTGCTGTGAGTTTTCCTCTGGCAGGGCTCACAATAAGTTATATGATGCCTATTGTGTACCAAGTATTAATGAGATGCACGAAGCATGGACATTATTATGAGTCTCCTAGCTCATGCACTTCACTATGTGACCCATGGAAGTTGGGGTCTAACCAGATCAGAGAATAAGATTTTTATTCCACTGAAGAATGTACTTCTCTCAACCTTAGCCTTGTAACAACACAAGTTCCCATCTATGCTACCTCGTTTCACTCTCTATACAGATCTGAAGACTGTGTCCTTTTAGGCCAATGTTTCTCAACCTGTGGGTTGTGGCTTCTTTGGTAGTCCCACATCAGATATCCTGCAAATCTAATATTTACATTACTATCATAACAGTAGCAAAATTACAGTTATGTAGTAGCAACAAAATAATTTTATGGTTCGGGTCATCACAACATGAGAAACTTTATTAAAGGGTTGTGGCATTCAGAAGGTTGAGAGCCACTGCTTAGCCTTCTTGCTTCTCCTCCTGCTTCTAAACTTAAGTTGCTTGGGACTGAGTGATTTGAACAAAGGAGTCCCATGTATATGTATATGTGGAAGTGGATGCTTGTCCCGTTTACTGAGTAGGATGTGACCCAGTCACACCATGTGACTGCACTGCTTTGAAGATCCGTTGACTGTTCTACCCTGGAGCTGCCTTCTCTTCTCTCTTCTATGTCAATGAGTACATTGTGCTGATCAGTACACACTTGACTGAGCTCCAGCAACTGCTGGAGCAAGGCTCTGATTTCAGATCTGCAGGTCCTGTGTACTGGTCCTGGGCTGGCGCCCTGACTTTCCATAGTGCTGGAGTAAGCCTTCTTCTCTCTTCTCCTACCTCCAGGTAGACACTATTACACACACACACACACACACACACACACACACACACACACCCCATATACCCACTCAACTACTTTCATAATAACTCAGTGGAGGGGCCGGAGAGATGGCTCAGAAGTTAAGAGCACTGAGCACTGACTGTACTTGCCAGAGGACTCACATTCGATTCCATCAACCATGTGGCGCCCCACAATAATCTGTAACCCCAGTTCCAGGAGATCTGATGTCTTTTCTGGCTTCTGTGGGCACCAGACTCACACATAGTACACAGACATGTATTCAGACAACACAACTATAGACATAAAATAAAATTAGGAAAATAAAAGAAGCTCATTGGAGACATTTATTGAGCAATTATATTCCCAGTAACTTCCGTGCCAGGTTCTATGCTAAGTGTCAGGAATGTAAATTAAGTACATTCTTGGTTTTGAACACACTGTTTTTCTTAAACAACAAAGTATAGACTGTCAATAGGAAAATAATAGAATAAATAGTTAAAATATTTCTAGTATTTGATTAATGGTTAGAGGGAAATAAGCCAAGTTCTGTCACAGAATGTAAGGGGGAGTTTGCTTTGCTGAAGTACCCCTAAAAGGCCTCTTTGAAAAAAATAAGAAAAGGCAAAAGAAAGACAGGTGGGAAGAAAGCAAGCAGGAAGGAAGGAAGGAAGGAGAGGGAGAGAGAGAAATTAAGAGAAGCAGCAAGGAGTCTGGGCATGGTGGACACATCTGAAATCCCACAAATATCTAGAGTTCCAAGTCAGCCCAGGCTTCAGAGTAAAATCCTATCTCAGGAAGAAAAAAAAAAGTAGTGTAAATTCTAATTGGTTTTAATGATAAAAACCCAGGGTCAGATATCGGGGAAAATGCTGAAAGATCAGAGAAAAGATCCAGACACTAGAGGGACCTTTTATCTCTACTAAATCCTCAGACCGAAATGGGCAAGATACTGTCTTTGTGAATCCTTACACTGAATACTGTCTCTCCAAAACCTTGGACTGCATCCTGAACTTCTGCCTCTTCCCACCTTATATTCCTCTCTCCACCCAGTCATGTCACTTCCAATCTCCACCTCCCTAGTGCTGGGATTAAAGGTGTGAGCCACCACCACTTGGCTCTGTTTCTATTTTAGACTGATTCAGTCTCCTGTAGCCCAAGGTGGCCTTAAACTCACAGAGATTCATCTGGTATGTGCCACCAATGCCTGACCTCTGCAGCTAACCAGTGTGGTTGGCTTTACACTCTGATCTTCAGACAAGCTTTATTTGTTACAGCACAAACAAAATATCACCACAAAAATAAATAAATAAATAAATGAGTAGAGAGAAAAACGAAGAGCAAGAAGGAGGAACTTTCTGAGCAGAGGACAAGGCTAGAGGAAGAAGGCCACTAGTTAGTTCTTGGCTGCTTAGCCCTGAAACAATCACACAGAAACTGTACTGACTAAAACATTGCTTGGCCCATTAGCTCTAGCTTCTTATTGGCTAACTCTTACATCTTAATTTAACCCATTTCTATTAATCTGTGTATTGCCACATGGCTGTGGCTTACTGGCTAAAGTTCCAGCATCTGTCTCCAATGGTTTTTCTCTGATTCTGCCTTCTTCCTCCCAGCATTCAGTTTAGTTTCCCCACCTATCTAAGTTTTACCTTGCTATAGATCCAAAGCAGTTTCTTTATTTATTAATCAATGGTAATCACAGCATACAGAGGGAAATCCCACATCACAAGACAAGCGCAAACTGCTCAAGGTAGGAGAGAACCAAAAAGTGTTCAGAACCAGAGGCTTCTTCCAATAGCAGTCTGGTGAGGCCCTACCTGTATGTACTAAGCATCAGAGGGACACTGAAGAGCCAGGATTTATAGAGACTCATATGCTTTGAAAACTTCAGATGAGCTGTATTCCAAATACAACAGAAAACCAATGCAAGAGGAATTAGAAGTAGTCTGCTCCAACTGAGTCTTCTTATATATAAGTTCTGAATCTTCAGATACAACCAATTGCAGACAGAATTTTGTTTAAGTTTTAAATTTTATGAGTGTATATATTTTGCCTCCATTGATTTCTGTGCACTGCATGCATTCTTTTTGCCTGTGGAGGTTAGAAGGCATCTGGAGTTAGAGTTGGTGGTGAGCTATGCGGGGGTGCTGGGAACTGAACCTGGATCCTCTGGAAGAGCAGCCAGTGCTCTCAACTGTTGAGCCATCTCTACAGACCCCAGAAAATATAGATAATTGTGTCTGTATCAAACATATGTAATGTTTCCTTCTCATTATCTCATAATAAATATATCATGCTATGTATTTACATTGTATTATTCATTTTTAAAAATCTAGAGTTGGGTGGGTATGGTTGTTGTTAGCTGAGGGGTAAGCATGTGCTTAGCAAGTGGGATGCCCTGCTTCCAATCCTCAGATGCATAAATAAATAAACAATTCATAGGTTGTATCCAAACATTGTGGCATCAGAATAAGGGACTTGAATATTTGCAGATTGTACCCCCAAGCCCTGGTACCTATTCTCTGTAGATGTCAAGGGATAAGTGTGTACAACATGCAGGCAGCAGCAAGGGCAGTGTGAGGTCACAGGAGCTTTCCAGGAACTGGGGTGTGGAGCACAGCCGGAGAGAAGGCAGTGGCATTAATTGAACTGACTGAAGAAATACACAGTAGAATTGAACTTAATGACTGACTTCTGAAAGGAAGATGAAAGAATTAGAAGAATTTCTGCTTATTCAGGCTCCTTGGCTGAGGAACTGGGCTGTGAGGAATATCACTCACTTAGGGCAGAACGCATCTCAAATATCCTGGTAATGAGGTTATGAAATCTGAAGTACCTATGCAGCACAGAAATGGGATTGTCCAAAAACATGGCAGCGGGGTTCTGTGCATTCGACCTCTCTGCTCTGTGAGAAGTCAGAGTTGGTCATTTTGGGAATGTCATTAAAGCTACTGCCATCTTCCCTCAGGTGCAATTAGATCTTTCTATGCATTTGTTTCTTTTGTATATTAGTAGATTAGGAGTGTAGGAGGTCAGCCTTGAGTGGTATTTCATAGATAGAGGAAATCTCCCTGGCCTGGAACTGGTCAAGCAGGCTAGCGGTCTGGCGAATGAGCCCAAGAAATTCTCCTGTTTCTGTATACTCAAAGCCGGAATTACAAGTAAGTTTGTACCATCACAGCTCTTTTTCACA
Organism: Dicrostonyx torquatus; assembly: GCA_028555095.1. NCBI lineage: Eukaryota > Metazoa > Chordata > Mammalia > Rodentia > Cricetidae > Dicrostonyx > Dicrostonyx torquatus. The sequence continues at coordinate 2,819,151 of JAQHUG010000217.1, forward strand.
TGGGTTCTGGGGATCATATTTATGCCCTCATGCTTTCGTAACAAACACTTCACTAACTAAATAATCCCCCCAGTCCTGGATGCATTTTTTTTTTACATCAAGATTGTTCCTCATAGCCAAAACAATCCTGTACAATAAAGGAACTTCCGGAGGCATTGCCATTCCTGACATCAAGCTCTATTATAGAGCTACAGTAATGAAAACAGCTTGGTATTGGCGTACAGAGAGGTTGACCGATGGAATCAAATTGAAGACCCGAGTATTAATCCACACACATATAAACACCTGATTTTTTACAAAGAAGCTAAAATTATACAATGGAAAAAGAAAGTACTTTCAGGATATGGTGCTGGCATAACTGGATGTCAACATGTAGAAGAATGAAAATAGACCCATATCATACAATAAATAAATAGATCTTTAAAAAAAAAAAAGACCTCAATGTAAATCTGACCACACTGAACCTGATAGAAGAGAAAGTGGGAAGTAGTCTGCAATGCATGGGCACAGGAGACCATTTCCTAAATACAACCCCAGTAGCACAGACACTAAGAGCAACAATAAATAAATGGGACCTCCTGAAACTGAGAAGCTTCAGTAAAGCAAAGGACACTGTCAATAAGACAAAAAGGCGGCCTATTGAATGGGAAAAGATCTTCACTATCCTCACATCAGACCAAGGACTGATCTCCAAGATATATAAAGAACTCAAGAAATTAGACATTAAAATTCTAAATAACCCAATTAAAAAATGGGTTACTAAACCAAACAGAGAATTCTCAACAGAAGAACCTCAAATGGCCAAAAGATACTTAAGGAAATGTTCAGAAGCTTCCTTAGCTATCAGGGAAATACAAATCAAAAGAACTTTGAGATACCATCTTACACCTGTCAGAATGGCTAAGGTCTAAAACACTAATAATAGTTTATGTTAGAGAGGATGTGGAGTAAGGGGAACACTCCTCCATTGCTGGTGGGAATGCAAACTTGTACAACCACTTTGGAAATCAGTATGGCATTTTCTCAGAAAATTGGGAATAAACTTACCTCAGGATCAAGCAATACCACTCTTGGGCATATACCCAAAAGATAATAATACTACAAAAGCATTTGTTCAACTATATCTATAGCAGCATTTTTTTGTAATAACCAGAACCTGGAAACAACCTAGATGCCCCTCAACCAAAGAATGGATAAAGAAAATGTAGCACATTTACACATTAGAGTACTACTCAGCAGTAAAAACAATGACATCTTTAATTTTGCATGCAAATGGATGGAATTAGAAAACACTATCCTGACTGAGGTAACCCAGACCCAAAAAGATGAATATGGTATGTACTCACTCATAAGTGGATACTAGCTATAAACAAAGGACATTGAGCCTGTAGTTCATAATCCTAGAGAAGCTAAGTAATAAGGTGAACCCAAAGAAAAATATATATAGACCCTCCTAAAAATTAGAAACAGACAGTATTGACTGGTAGGGTTGGGAGCATGGGGGTGGAGGGAGAGGGGATAGTAGAGGAGAACTTGAGGGAACAAGATGGTCGAAATGGAGGAAGGACAGAGATGAGAGATATTTTGATTGAGGGAGCCATTATAGGGTTAGCAGAAACCTGGCTCTAGAGAAATTCCCAGAAATCCAAAAGGATGGCCCCACCTAGGACCCTGGGCAATAGAGGAGAGGGGACCCAATCTTAACTTGTCCTGTAGTCAGACTGATGATTGTCTTAAATATCACCAGAGAGGCCTCATCCAGCAACTGATGGAGGCAGAGGCAGAGACCCACATCAGAGCACTGGACTGAGCTCCCAAAGTCCAGTTGAAGAGTGGAAGGAATGAAAATATGAGCAAGGAAGTCAAAACCATGATGGGTTCACACACTGAAACAGTTTGCCTGAGTTAATGGGAGCTCACCAACACCAGCCGGACAGGAACAAGCATAGGACCAAAATAGTTCCTTTGAATGTGATTAACAGTTGCATTACTGGGGCAGACTGAAGGACCACTGGCAGTGGCACCAGGATTTATCCCTACTGCATGTGCTGGCTTTTTGGGATCCTATTCTCTTTGGATGTATACCTTGCTCAGCCTAGATATAGTAGGGAGGGCCTTGGACCTTCCACAAGGCAATGTGCCTTACTCTCTCTGAGGATTAAATGTAGGTGGGGTGGGAGGGTTGTGGAAGGAATGGGAGGAGGGGAGAGAGTGGGAACTTGGATTAGTATTTTTTAAAAATCTAATAAATAAAAGAAATTGTTCTTCACAACTGGTGTTGGCATGCAAATTTCACTTTATCAAGTGCATATCACAGAACTCAAAATAAGGAAGGAAGCCTGGGTGGGTTTATTTGGAAAGGGTATCAGAACCAAATCTTGGGATCAGTCAGGGGGTTCATCATCTAGAAGCTACAGAGAGGAACCCCACAGAAACATGGGCTCCTGGAGAGAAGTGTCAGTAAATATTTACACTGTGCATTGGTAAGCACACAAGCATGTTCTCACCAGTTTCCATAATTATCAAGAAGACACTACTGCTAAAATCCAGATAAAACATTGCCTCATCGTGGGGGGCAAGCAAAACTCGGGAAGGGCGGAGTTGGAAGGAAAATTCCACAATCACAATCCCATCTCTTAAGAGGAAAAAATATCACGACATGCAAATGTTATCAGCGAAAACTGTATAAAACGTTGCAGGATCCTTCCTGTCAAATGAATATAAGATGCTAATTGGTGGTGTATGTGGTCCCAGAGATGCTTGACATGCAAAGAGTGAGTGAAGTACGACAAAGCATTTGTGTGGGCCATCTGGAAGGGCATACCACACTGCCGCATGTGATGAGAAGGAGCAATTAAAAAGACACTCCAGAAACCAAGATGGAAATAGGCATGGCTCTGCATGCTTAAGTCTTTCACACTGATGGGGAAGCTGGCGAAGCACCCCTTCATGCACCTAAACACGCTGCTGACCAAATGCAATGGAGGCTGCTCGCATCTGCATGGGGAAGTGACTGTCAATCTGCCTGCAGTCTGGACACCTTCGCATCTTTGCCAAGCATGCACCTGCAGTCCTTGGTGCTTCCTGGGTGCTGCCTACTCCCAGAGACAGGTGTCTGATGTCATTCAAATTTGAGTGTACACAGTCTTTATATGTCTAAGAGAAAGGTCCTTCCTGCATGTTTACACACAAGCATGCACACACACACACACACACACACACACACACTACACTTTCTGCAATCAGTAAGATAATTTGCAAAATAGAAATGTTTGTTTCTACTCTATATCTATATGTGGAAAAATGCACATACTCACCAACAGTAAAACAAACAACATTTTTGCGTTTTCATTTTGTTTTGTAAATTGATTAAACTTGAAGGTAATATATTCATAAAATAAAGGTTTTCCTAAGTCTTGTACAAATGAGTATCTCAAACTGTAAAAAAGAACCAGTAAATGATAAAACATTTGATAGTAGGGCAAGTGAGGCAGCTCAGCAGTAAGGTACTTGCCTCCAAGTCAAACAGTGAGAGTTCAATCCCCAGGACTCACAGAGTGAAAGGAAACTTCTGCAAGTTGTTCTCTTACCTCCATATGTGCACTGTGATACACACATACACACACGCTAATACATAAAATGTGATTTTAAATGCAAACATTGGTTAGTAAAACACTGGCCTTGAAATACTTGAAAAATGACCGTGAACCCTCATGTCTGATCTTTGGTGGCGCATGCCTTTAATCCCAGGCCTTGTGAGACAGAGGCAGGTAGAACTCAGAGAGTTCAAGTCCAGCCTGGTCTACGTAGCAAGTTCCAGGACAGGCTCCAAAGCTACACAGAGAAACCTGTCTCGAAAAAGCAAATTAAAAAAAAACACAAAAAAATACATACATACATAAGCAAATCAAATAAAACAAAATCCTCATGTTCTAATATTTGCCTACGCGCGCACTCATGTTTTGTGTGTGTGTGTGTGTTGTATGCATGTGTTCATGTTTCTGTGCATGATTTTGTGTGTGTTTGTACATCAATATGTGTATGTTAGGTGTATGTGTATGTGTTCCTCTGCATGTTATATGTATGCATGTGTACATTGCCCTGTGTGTGTATGTGTATGTGTGTGTGTGTGTGTGTGTGTGTGTGTGGTGTACATGTTCCTCTGTGTGTGTGTGTAGTTAATGTCAAGAGGCTTTCTCTATTGTGCTCATCCTTAGTTTTTGAGAGAGAATTTTTTACTGGAGCTCCCTGACTAGGTTAGATTGATTGGCTGCTGAGTTCCAGGAACCGTCCTGCCTCTGTGCCCCCAATAATGTGTAATAAATGTGTGCTGCATGCCAGTCTTTGCATTGGTGTGGAGATCTGAACTCAGGTCCTCCTGCTTGTCCGTGGAGCCCTTCTCCTCAGCACTGGGTTCTAATCCTAATTGATGACTTTCTTCACAGTCAAGAAGTCATGTGTGTCCCCAGACAATTTTTCTTTGTCCAATGTGGCCCAGAGAAGCCAAAATAAATAAATAAATAAATAAAAGTTGAACACATCTGCTACAATCAGCTTGAATCAATGAAAGAGGCCTGAATAAAGAGTACAATTCAGAATCCCAGAAACTTCCAAATTCAGACTCCTGGGCCGTTCAGCTCTGTGGGTCTGCCCCTAAAGGCTCATGTTTTCTTCTGAGATCTTATCATTTATGTCATTGTTCTGAAGGAAAAGTTCAAGATTGATTTAGCCCACAGCTGGTTAAAAGACAAACGAACCCAAAGTACAAATACAGACACCTGGGAAATTGCATCTTGGCGATCAGCCTACCTCTTCTTAAATACATTTTGTTTGTTTGCCTATTTGAGTGCAAGCCCCAAGGCAGGAGCTGTGTCTTTTTAATGTCTTCCACGGCACCAAGCATATTGTAAAATCTGAGACAGTGAGAAACAATGATAATAATGCCATTCAAAGGGAATGCAGACTGGAATAGCACGTTTTTAACCCTAGTGGCTTACACACTTGGAGTTGGGAAAGACGGGGAACTAGAATAAATTTACATCAGCTAAATCTGCTTCCAAAATCTGAATCTTTCTCTTCTCTGTTTGGGTTATATATTTTAAGGCCATGTTGATAAAAGTGGTATTTGAAACAAGTCAAAAACAAGTAAACAAAACCCTTCAAACTATAGCCAAGAGAAAATATATTCACTGAACACCAACAATTACTAATGAAATAAAAAGTTAAAAAAGAAAGTCTTATTTTCTACCTTTTGGACTTTGGAACAAACAGGTAGGTCAGGAAAGAGTTAAGAAGGAACTTAGAGTTCTGTTTCTTTTCTTTAATTAATTTGTGAAAACTTTTGCCATGTCAATCAAAATGAAATGTACTCGTTTGAAATGGACGGTCTATTATGAAGAATGTAACCATGCAGCTCAATCTTTGGAGGGAAAAATGCAAGGTTGATTTTTCTGCACTTGAGGAATATAGACTGCCTAGGTCTCTGAGTGCTGCCCTGACCCATCAGCCACAAGCACTGTAGGGACCGCCTGGCCACTTCATGGGTTCTCAAAGTGGCCCCCAATCTAAATAAACACTTCAGTGTCTGGAAGACGTCCCTCTATACATATGCAGAAGGGGCTCTAACCTAAAACACTTGTCTTCTACTTCCACGTTTACCTGAATTGCTTATTACACTACAAAGTCTCCCCAGCCAGTATGTGGGTATTGATGAAAGCAATAATGAGGAGATCCATCCGCCTCAGTGTGCAGTATACTTGAAAGGAAGGTACTAAAATCAAGAATATACTTAGATGGGATTTAGAAAGAGGTAGAGTGGTGATTCTCAACCTTCCTAATGCTGCGGCCCTTTAATACATTTTCTCTTGTTGTGGGGACCCCCCCAACCATAAAATTATTTGTATTGCTACTTCATACCTTAGGTTGAAAACCGCAGAGGCAGAAGGAAAATTTGCTTCCTTGTGCGGATGATCCAGCTCCAAACTTGAAGTGTGATTGTAAGGAAGTTTAAGTGCAGGTCATCATTCTGAAACTAATCGCACCAAAGTTTTCCATGATGAGTTTTAATCTGCCAGTCCTGCTTGTCTAACTGAACTCTTGATTACCTTGGCTTCTGGTAATTTCTCATGGCTCAGAATAATTTTCATAATTTAACTAGATTCTTAGGAAACCAAAAAGTAGTGTGTATCATTGGAACCTTTTCGCAATCTCAGAGTATAGACTGAATTAATCACTCATTCTTATGTTGAGGTTACAGACTTCCATGTGATGCTATCAAGAATGGTGAAAATAGATTTTTGTTATTTAAGCTATGCAAACTGTTGTTATGGCAACCCCAGAAGACTGATACGCTGCACTTCAGTGATGACCAAGTAGGAAAATTGCTCTCCTCAGAGGAAACAGCATGAATATGCTACTGGAGGAGGCAGAGCAGCTCCAGAGAGAGCAACCCAGTCATAAGGAATGGTCAAGGCAGGCTGGAGCGGCAGAAGGGGACCTCTGTGGTCCTGGCATCTTTAGACCCTTCTCCCACAAACTGAGAGCGGATCATGATTCACATTAAGATCATCAAAATTTGAAATTTTTTGCTTCTTTGTCAAAGATCAAAGGTGTGTGGATTAATATCCGGGTCTTTAATTGAAACAGCTCTAGAATATTCTAATACATGAAAACCTTCTCTCCTTAAGTCCTGTAATAACCACTGGGGCTGACAATCTGGCAAAGCGACCTGAGGAAGGAGAGATTTATTTGGCTCGTGGTTTGAGAAGCAGTTGATCCTGACAAGGAAGTAGTGACATCAGGGAGCTTGTGGGAATTTGTGGCAGCTGACAGCTCACTGTCTACATTTCAGAAAGCAGAGAAGGGAAAATATACTGGGCCAGACTATAAAAAACAAGACCCACCCATAGCAACCCACTTCTTCCAGCTGACCCCACCTCCTGAAGTTACCATAACCTCTCAAAACAACACCATGGGCTAGGGAGCAAACATCTGGTCAAGGAGACGAGGCTGTAGAGCATAAACTAGCACACCACCCAATCACACCTTGACTCGGGTATTTACTGCCAGTCACTGATACTAAGAAATCTAAAACTCTTTTTTTTGGGGGGGTAGGGGAAGGTTTTATTTGGTGCTCATGTCCTGTTCAAAGTCCATCATTAGGGAAATTAGTATAGGAACTCAGTCAAGTGCCGATGACATATGCTTACTGGCTCGCTATTCATGGCTGCCTCAGTTTGCTTTGTTACACAATTCAAGACCAAGCTACAGAGGTGGAGACACCCACAGTGCACCTGGATCTTCCAAATTTGCCATTGTTTTATCTATTGATTTTATTGAGCTCTACATTTTTCTCTGCTCCCCTCCCTGATTCTCCCCTCCCCTTCAACCCTCTCCCATGGTCCCCATGCTCCCAATTTACTCAGGAGATCTTATCTTTTTCTACTTCCCATGTATATTAGATCTATGTATGTCTCTCTTATGGTCCTCATTGTTGTCTAGGTTCTCTAGGATTGTTATTTGTAGGCTGTTTTTTTGTTTTTGTTTTTGTTGCTATATGTTTAAAAACCACTTATGAGTGAGTATATATGATAATTGTCATTTTGGGTCTGGGTTACCTCACTCAATATGATGTTTTCTAATTCTATCCATATGCTGGCAAATTTCAAGATGTCTTTTTTTTTTCTGTGTAGTACTCCATTGTGTAAATGCACCACATTTTCCTTATCCATTCTTTGGTAAAGGGGCGTTTAGGTTGTTTCCAGGTTTTGGCTATGACAAACAATGCTGCTATGAACATAGTTGAGCACATGTCCTTGTGGCACAATTGTTACATCTCTCTCTCTCTCTCTCTCTCTCTCTCTCTCTCTCTCTCTCTCTCTCTCTCTCTCTCTTTCTCTCTCTCGTGGATATGGATCAAGATGTAATCACTCAGCTGTTTCTTTATCCACCACCATATATTCTAACCCTCTGAAACCGTAAGCCAAATCAAATGCTTTCTTTTGTAGATTGCCTTGTCTTTTATCACAATAATAGAAAAGTAAGACATTACAAGTAAACAAAAAATTGTTGATGCCATCCACAATACAGAATAAATCAAAACAACTAAGCAATGCCAGAAATATGAGATTTTTAAAAATGAAAAACTGTCTTACATAAATAGACAAAAGTTAATGTTTTGCCTGTTTGGGGAAGGGGGGATAAGAATATAAGCCATGGCTGATCTACAGAGAAAACAAAACCTCCACCTGCTCTTTTCTTGTGTGATTGGAACCCTCATTTCTGTTCTTACTTGGAAGAGATCTCAAGAATTCACCTGTGTCTCATTTCCCCTCTAGTTTCTGAACAGTCTATCAAGATAAAATTTGTAAGTCTGTTCCATGCAAGTATGACTAAGAGTTTGTCAATAGGCAATGAGTAGAAGCAACGTGAGCTACTATCCAGTTCCACCTGGGAAGCTTATTTATTTTCCTTGTCCTTTAACTGCAATCAGAAAGGTTCAAGGACCTAAATGGAGATAAATTCCATAGAAAAAGTCTCAACCCTTGGCTTACTGCATAGAAACGCAAACTACCATCTCTCTGGACAGACTGAAATGATTAGCATGAGAAGTAACACTTCACTTGTCAAGACATTTATATTCTGGAGTTATTTATTGAGATAGTAAAACCACTCTAACAATGCTTATTTAAATTAGAAGCAGTACAGCTTTGCTATTGTCTTGTCAATAATTTTCAACAGCTTTACCTGGTGGAGTAATTAGAGGTAAATATTTCATTCTCAGCCTGGTCTTTCAGAAGCTGAGTCAATAGTGGGAGAAGGCTAAACGATAACTAACTGATGGACTTCGCAGTTTGTCTGATGGGCTGCAGAGCAGGAGTTAGAGATCTTTCACAGTTGAGTGATGACTTTTTCCAAAGACATGCATATCTTGGGTGTATTCCATAAGAGTCATTCTCTCCTTGATGAGGCTTACTAGAGAGAATCTTTGGAGAATTCCACTGTCTCTATAATAAGAGAATTGGCCCACTTACAGTGAGAAGTTACTAGATATGTCTTGATAATGATGCAGTCATGCAGGTGTAAATCTGGTTGCCTCATGAATGGTGGAAATAAAACTTACAAGCACCGTGCTCCTGACAACAGAGTCACAGCAAGCAGCTAGCATGCTGGTAGTTCTCTCAAGGACAGTACTACAAAGAATGTGGTTGATCAATTTCTTAATCATAACCTCCTACTTCACAACCTATGAGAAGTATTGGAGGAATAGCTGAGTGTTCTCTATCCAAGTAGGTTATAGCTCACTATGCACAGAAGCTGCTTTAGGCTAAACTTTAATCATCTCAGACAGAGGCAGTTTAAGTCAAACTTCCCTCACTTGACAGTGGCAAGTAGAAGGTGAAATTAGAGTATCTATAAGATCAAGAAGATGGCACATTTCTAGTGATGAGATAATGTGCTGGTGTAATCACTTTCATCTTTTCCCAAGCCCCCTCGTATTCCTAACACATAAGCCCTTCTTCTTGGGCAGAAGACAACATCACGGTCATTTTGTCAATGACTGGCACAAAGGCTATGATATTAAAACATTATTAAACTGATATAAGAATTAATAATGAGACAATGAACTACAGAAATGTAACAAGTCTATAGGCCATCAGAAACATCTGTATCTAGGCTATTCAGATTTTGGAACAATGTGTTTCTTTAGATATGAGTTAGGTGAATACTAGCAAAATCCCCATAGGGTACAGAGCAGCCCTCCAATTGACTCCCATCTCTTTTTATTTTGTAGCAGATATACTATAATTGTTAGTTTTGTCAAGGTGACACAATCTATAATCAAATGGAGGATTATCTACGTTGGTCTGTGGGCATGTCTGGGGGAGGTTGACTTGTTGAGATAGAAAGACCCAGCCCACTATGGGCGACACATTTCCTAGCAGAGGGCCCTGCACTGTGTAAGAGTAGAGAAGTGGGGCTAAGCAAGCAAGCACAGATGTGCAAGTACAGATGTGAGCACGTATGCATTCATTACACTCTGCACTTGACTTTGGATATAAGATGATTAGGTGTTTCAAGCTCCTTCCTTGTCTTCTCAATGATAATTGACTGTAACCTAGAGCTAATAGAAACTCATTTCTCTCCTAAGTCGCTCTTTTCAGAGTGTTTTATGATGGCGACAGAAAACAAACTAGAACAGGAACCTCTTACATCATACAGCATGCCGCTTCATCTGTGGGCTTACTTTGTTTTCTCAAGGACTGCATCTCACAACTCTCCCCAAGCAATTTACTCTTCCCTGCCATTGTGTGGCTTCCAGAACTTTCCACTTTGATCCCATTGATGACTGGGACTACCCCTTTCTGTTTCCAGTTGTCATTCCCCAGCTTATCCTCCTGTGGTGTTCCCTATTTCACCAATGCAAATATCTTTTATAAAGTTTTATCTCAACCCTCAGTGACAAACAGCTACTCGTTCTTCTGTGCCCCCCAAAGTAACTTACACATATCATATAGTAATCTAACTTGGTAAGCCTGAAACTGTAATTACCAGCTCTTATTATAGTTGGCAATAATTCATAAGTTATCATTACTAAACTATATAATAAGTTTACCCTTTTGGATAAAGTATCATCCATCAATGATTTAATACAAATACAAATAAAAAGCCATGCATTTAAAAATGTTGTCATTGTATAAACCCTGTTAGGTTCCTCTCAAACTTTCATTGTCATATCACTAATAAACAACCCCCCATCTCATTTTGACTTCATTTTCTAAGCATGCAGGTTTTTTAAAAATCTTGGACCAACAACAAAGCAAACAAGTGAGCAGTCTAAAATGAAATATGCAAAGCTCTACGTTCCTGTTTAAAGGACTGCACTGATGGCCGTTAATCCAGTTTACAAACTGGAGGAATTTAGGATGTTCATTGACGTTTGGGTTTGATTAAGACATGACTATATATTTTAGAGCTGCAAGATTATTGAGCCAGGCTGTGACTGCTTAAGTGATTATGCATTTTAGCACATATTAGTGTAAACAGCTATATAAAATCCATGTCACTGCTAGAAACACAACTGATACGGTCCAATTAAACCAGTAAAAGGTAGATTTTGAAGACGGCTGGGGAAAAAATTGATGAGAAAACCTTGGAAGAATGAATTGTACCACATAATGACATAACCTAACAGTTCAGATTAAAGAAATTGTCTTGAGACATTATAAACAAAGGTGGTGAAATAAGCAGGAGATTCAGGGGCCTGAGTCCACATCCAACCCTCTGCCAGGGTTGCCATGCCATGACCACAGTGAAGATGTTTGTTTAATTTCTTGATGGATCAAAGTTCACTATTACTCACAATGATGGGAATACAGAAGGTAATGGATCTGGTTGTAAAAAATCTACAAGTAACCCCATCACCCTTCTAAGAACTTGCAAACAATGAACAGCTTTTATGTAAGCAACACCACCTATAAGGAAAGAAAGTAAAGACTCCGAAATAAATAACCTGTTTTCAAATCTCTGATCATCTTTCCTCTGCCTGGCATGTTAGACAAGATATTTTATCCTTCTATATATTGCTTTCTCCTCCATATAATGGACATAATACCGCCTTCATAGAAATTGTGTTGAGTATGAAGTTCTATATGTATATGATTTTATATATATGGAGAATTAATTGTATTTCAACAACATCTTACACACACAAGGTGTTGTGTAACCAAAACTATAGAACAATATCCAAAGTGACATAAGTATTATGAGCAAGAGACATTGACATAATTTTCAAAAAATACACTGCTCTGCTGTCCCCATAACCTTGCCCGGGGAAGCACACTGACAGTTCCCTATCATGCTTTCAATGCCTTCTAGGGTCAGAAGAGAACTGACCAGCTAAATAGCAGCTCTACCAAGGCTGACACTGGTCTTCAGACAGTGGGATGCTCTGGCTAAGTCCCTGTTCTCACTGGTGAGCCTAGAGCAGAAACAATGTAGCTCCACTATCTGTTGACTCAGCAGTATACTGTGCACTCATTCTGCTCCTAACTATAGGTTCCCAGAACCCAGAATAAGGGTTTAAAAATAGTAGTACTGTTTATATTCTGCCTTCTCATATCTCTACTGCCTGCATGTACCCCTTTCCCTATGCACAGTAACATAACCATCTTCTCTGTGTGGCTCTGGGAAGGAAGAGGAGGAAGCCAAAAAGGAATTTGGAGAGGTCCTGGCAGCCCCTTCTCTTTCTTCACTGCTGTGTTACTCCATGGTGCGAAGAAGAACTTCTAGAAAACATTCTTCCTGAGTCAATATCACATTCTCACTATTGCAGGGGAAACACCACAGTAGGAGAAAGTTTCCTTCATGGGACCGTATCTGAGTGCTAAATTCTTAGAAGGTACTACTCTTCCCAAATGGAAAATATTTCTCTAGCCTGTATCTTATTGGCCAAGCCTTTCAATCAATAGCTTTCTAAATTACCCTTTAAAGCTGTGTTATTCAGTACATAGAAAAGCAACTAAAAGCTTTGCAGAATCTCCAAGCTTTCTGAACTAGAGATGGATCTCTGGGTAAAATGCTTGCTATACAAACACGAAGACCTAAATTCAAATCCCCAGCACCCAGATTAAATTTGGGCTTGGCAGTACATTTGTAATGCCAGTGCTGGAAAGTAGAGACAGGAGACTCCCAAGGGATCATTGTTCTTCCACAATGAACAATTACTATATTTCAAGTTCAGTGAAAGACTCTGCCCCCCAAAATTAAACGGAGATCAATAAAGAAAGACACCTGATATCAACCTCTGGCTTCTACATGCACATAAATGTGCATATATACCCGCACATACAACACAGGAGGAGGAAAAGAAGAAGAAGAAGAACAAGAACAAGAAGAACAAGAAGAAGAAGAAGAGGAAGAGGAAGAGGAAGAGGAAGAGGAAGAAGAAGCAGCCATTCTTTCTTTTGCAGGTGACTCACAAGCACACTGGAATGAACGAGTTCTACTAGTTAAGGACCAACTGCTGCCAAGCTGGGGCCTTAGTTTTACTCTAAAAACTGCCTGTCCATAGCCAAACAAAGACATGCTCAAGGCCATTCTCTTTACAAAAATCTTCTAGAGACCTTCTTGAAACTTAAGGTCAATGATTTGTGTTGTTTTCCCTGGGAGCAGGGATGACACAGAATCAATGTGGGAGAAAAAGAAGGAAATTTGGAAGAACTGCAGGGTAGAGAAAGATAATAACATCTTCAATTGTGGAACCAGAGAGCAATGAAACAATTTCCTACATGTGTACATATACCAGAATGATTCCTGCTTCTGCCAGCATGCAGATTATTTGGGAGAGATCAAAGTATCCTTCCTGATGGTCATGGTACTGTGTGTCTGTCATCCTAGCACTCAGGAGGCAGAGGCAGGCAGAGTACCAGCTCAAGACCAACCTAGCTACAATGTGACCCTGTCCTAGAATACAACAGCAGCAAATCAGCTTCATATATTTATAGTGATGCATTTTCCCTGCACCATCCCCTATCTTCCCATATATGTCATTTGTATTATTTAAGATCTGAAAAATATTCCACTTATACACTTGCCATAAAAAAAATGTGTTGTCTACCTCAGCCACAAAAAAAGAAAAAAAGAATTAAAAAAAAAAAAGAATGAGATTCTTGCATAATTCCCACATGCCATTCTCTACTTCTGTAAAGTTTTGAGGTAGAACTTAGGGGATTTAGTACAACAAGAAGAAAACTTTTTAATGAATGGGAAGAAAAGAGGCCAAGACCTGTTCTGATAACTATATTTCATGGAAAATGACCAAGCAAGCACATGTGTTTTACATGTACAATCCCCTGTAGCAGAACACTGTAATGGACTATTCTCTGGATATTAAAAGAGACTAAGAGAGACCAACATGCCTCTAGAAACTTATTCCTTCTTGATACCTTGAAAATATCTCTACAAATAAATCATTAGGTGTTACAATAACTATTTTTGTTTATTTTTAATGAAAAATATGATGTGTTTATGGTTTTCTGTAGCACCTATTCTGGATAAGGTTTGAAGAGCCAATGAGGCTCACACTCCCTACATCCCCTTTGAAAAAGCCAAGGGCATTGCTAAATGGGAAAGCTAAGTGCTAGGCTTCAGCTGTGTGTCCTTGAACTAAAGTAAACATATCTCCTTCTGTGATTATTTAATTTTTCCTTCAAAAGTCCCAGTTTGGACAATAAATTATATAGTTGCCCTTTTCCAAAACTGATTGCAGGCATTCACCAAGGTTCGCCTCTCCTGAAATGGTGCAAACTACTGAGAGTCAGGTTACCCCTGTCACCTAAACACGCAGCCTCTGCAGTCCTCTTTGCTGCAATAATCGCCACTGTTTTGCAGATGCTTGGAGTTGACCCAGAAAACCCCCCACCATATTCGAGCTTTTAAAGAGTCGGAAGGTCTTCCTTTGAAATGTCTACTTTGGGTGCAAAAGAAAGCATATTCCCTGGTAAACACATCTCCAGTTAGGAAGGCAAGTGAGAAATTGCCCCTGGTTTACCCTCCCCCACCTAATTTTTGCACCCTTGCAGCATTTAGAAAACTCTGTCCAAGAATATTACTCTATGAAGAAAAAAAAAACATCATCTCAAAATTATTAAAATCTCTGTGGGAATTCATGATTAATTTTAAGGCCTGGCAGATTAAAATACATTATTATGTACACTCTGGTGCACCCTTTCAGATATTCTCAGAATCTGATTTTGCTCTCTTGATACACACCAATGACTCTACATGTATCTAGTAGATTGCAAGGAATAGATTAGCATTAAAGAGGCAGTATTGTGTTGTTAGGTTGTTATATGTAACTTGTGCTCATACATTAAGAAAAATGTACCTGGCATTCCCTGGGACATGATCAGGCCTCTTAAAATAAAAAAGAGTGAATGAGGGAGGCAATCATTAATAACTTGGTGACAATACAGTGTGGCAGTTATTCTGAAATTCTGACCTTTGCAGGTTCTACTTGCTTTTTGATTCCATTCCCAGACAAAAGACAGACCATAACCACTTGCTGGGAATGCAGACACATGTTTCAGGAGTCACCAGATTTCTGCTTCCCAGTCATAAGGCAAGTGTCCTTTTGGCTTCTGCTAGGGCATTTCCAATGACAGCTGGAAGGAGGAGGCAAAGCCCCAACTTCCCTCCCTGTGTTAAGAATAGAGGGTAACCTCTGTGAACACCAAACCAGCAGACTCCCCATGAACGGCTGCCCGTGGCTCCCTCTGAGGTCATTCACATATTCTGACAAGGAAACTAGCTGGCCTCTTCTGCTCCCTCTAATGATCTTCTTCCTGGCACAACCTCCAAACATCTCACCATTCTTATTGCGTAGAAGCCGCTAGAAGGGCTGCTTAATTGTGAAACTGTGTGTCTCCACTCAAGGCATCCTAACGTGAATTTCACTGGTGGAAATAATACCTGCGGAAGCAGAAATACAAAGTTTTGACTCAAAAACTTCACAGAGCTTTGGGCCTTAAAACAACAACATCAGCTAATCACAGTTTACATTCCCCTTGTTAAACAGAATGATGTGGCCAAATAGGCACAGCAAATCATGAAAACCCTTTCCTTGGACAGGTGTGCAAGGTGGGTCTCAAGGTGCTCTCCTGTCCATGCCACGTTTAGTCCCAACAAACTTATGGGTTGACTTCCTTCTCCACTTATAAAATGTTCAAGAATACCTCACATGTAGTTTTACTCCCAACGTTCTATTATTCAGCACTATCTACTGCTTCACTGTGGCTGTCCTTCCCTCCATCAGCTTTGGTCTTCTCCTACCCCCACCCCCAGGTGCTCCCCCTCCTCCAGCCCATTTGCCTATTTCCAGTTACAGTCTTGCTCAAATTTTATCATTAATCTCTCTCTCTCTCTCTCTCTCTCTCTCTCTCCACCATTCAGTGTTGCTGCAGCCAACCATGGGCACTGCTTTTGAAATACCTTTGTAAATACATGCACATTTACAGTCGCCACTCACACAGACACCTTCGTACACACATGCACATTTACACTCGCCACTCACTCAGACACCTTCGTACACAAATGCACATTTACACTCGCCACTCAGACACCTTCGTACATACATACACATTTACACTTGTCACTCACACAGACACCTTCATACACACATGCACATTTACACTCGCCACTCACTCAGACACCTT
>JAQHUG010000217.1:2836864-2865230 GCA_028555095.1 Dicrostonyx torquatus
ACATGGCTGTGACCTACCAGGTAAAGTTCCTTCTGGCAGCCGGTGTCTATCTCTGCTACATGACTTCTTGCTCACTCTGCCTACTCTCTCCTCCTCTATCTGCTTGGAACTCCCACCTTGCCCTATTCAGCTAAGCCACTGGCCAAAACAGCTTTATTCATTAACCAATAAAAGCAAAACATAGACAGAAGGACTTCCCATACCAGTCACTAACGGTAAGGGTTCAACTGTTAAGTTTCAAACCTGGTACAAACAACTGAGGTACCTATTTAACATATTACAGCAGTCCTGGCCTCCAGGTTCTTCAGAATCCCTCAGTCCCTACCTATTACAAGGTATGGCTGGCATGTCCTGCCCTCTACTCCAAATTCTCCAGCCTAGGGGATGAACAGACCCCAGAGGCTCTTTCCCGTATAATCCAGACTTTTGCTTATGTGCCACTTTTGCACCCTTGGCCTCCTGGCTAATGCACTTCATTCCTCTCTCTCCTCTCCCACCTTCTCCTTACACAGCCCAGCTCTTTCTGGTCGTGTCCTCTCTGGACTCTCCCAGATGCCCCTGCTTTTGTGCTCTCCCTTTTATCTACAGTAAACTTTCTCCCCCCCCCAATACCTAGGGACAGTCATGTCCTTTCCTTTCTATTTCCTTTTTCATTCATCAACTAAATTTATAAGAAAAGATATTACCATAATGAACCAAGGTAGGAAAGTGTCCTAAAGAACAGGGCATCATGGCAGCATTGCATAGAGAGCCCTTTGGATAGGTACATGGGACTCCAAGTCTCTCAAAACAGTGAGAAAATTGCCAGAATAGCTCACACCCTGCTGAAAGCTGATCACTTCCACTAGGCAAGAAGATTTGAAAATCCTGTTACAATGACAAAGGTGAAGAGGACTGGTTCACCAATTTCTTCTAAAGTAAATTTCTAACAAAAATTAGATCGTATCTACTAAATATGCATGTACATATATACATAAGGAATAAATGTATTTACACAAAGCAGATAATTATATATGCATGTGTGTATGTATAGATATACATATATATGGGACAGAATTGTGCATGTGTGAGGTGTGAGAAACAGATGAAGAGGAAAGGGCCAAAGAATGGGAGAAATTTTTCAACATATATGATATCTTTCACACCTTTTCATCTCGTTCATGATCTTCACTTCCAAAAAGATTATATGTCAAGTATCTAAAGTTAAAATAAAAGCAGTACCAATTGCCTCTTGTTCTCTCTAATCTAAAATGATTAGTTAATTCTCAGATGTGAATACACAACATAGAGCAACCACATAATCTAGGAATGTATAAAGGGACTATAGGTGTCAGAGGTGCTAAGGACAAGACTGTTAGTCTAGAGAACACAACATCCACATTACCAGTAGATGGGGTGGATGGTTTTTGGTCATTAGGTGGTTTATAGATATTTATTTACAGAATAGTCCAGTCAGAATTTGACTATAATCCTAAATTTTTTCAAGTTACCCCAAAGTTTACTAGCATCTCCAATTAGCAAGAAGTAGCTCAGAAAACTATGCCCACATTCCCAAAAAATGGTTAATGGATGTTTGTCTTTGTTTAGAGTTTACAAGTTCTCATGAATAATGGTGGGGGGGGAGCTAAGTAAAGGAGATTAGATACAGGGTTCTTGTTTTGAAAAGAAAAAAGGGGAAATGCTGTGGGATAATGCTCTACACTGAAAAGATTTGTTGCTCATATTGGATTAATAAAATGCTGGTTGGCCAGTAGTCAGGAAGGGAGTATAGGCAGGGCAACCAGACTAGGAGAATTCTGGGAAAAGAAAAGGAGAAGATACAGTCATCAGCAAGATGTAGAGGAAGCAAGATGAGAATGTCTTACTAAGAAAAGGTACCAAGCCTTGTGGCTAAATATAGATAAGAATTATGAGTTAATTTAAGTTGTAAGAGCTAGTTAGTAATAAGCCTTTGCAATAGACCAAACATTTTATACTTAACATAAGCTTCTGCATGTTTATTTGGGACTGAATAGCTGCAGGACCAGGTGGAACAGAAACTGCCAAATGACACGAGGACATGAGTTTGAAAACCAAACTCATGCTAAAATCCCAGGTGTGGTGATACATATTTGTCATCCCAGCCCTAGGGAGGTAGAGCCATGTGAATAACTGAAACATGTTATCCAATGAACCTAGCCATTGAGAGACCCTGTCTCAAAAATAAAAAGGTGGATATCACTTAAGGAATGACATACGTGTACACCTGCACACAGATTCACACATACCTACATACTAATAAATAAGTAAATAAAAAGCACAATTAAAAAGTTTAAAGGCCTTAAGGCTATAGGTCAATTGTTCTCGTAACTTTGAACCTAGAGCCTACATTTAATCTCCAGAACCAGAGAGGACAAAATGAAGACCTAACTCAATAGGGTAGCAATGGTCTTGCATGTGTGAACCCCTAGGTTCAATCCCTAACACCAAAAATAATTTTTAGAAACACCACAGTCCTACTATTCATAAAATAAGAATTGGTATAAGATACTGATTGTTCAAGTAAGATGTGACTGAGGAAGGGGGGATTATTACTGTGTAGCAGAAAGTAGGAACAAAACCCAATCACCAACTTTGGTGTTATACATGTATATTGTTCACATGATGTGAAAATACTATGGAAATATAAAGCATGTGCAGCTGTGGGCCTATTGGAGAAGAATCCCCTTTTGGTTTTGCTTGATTGAGTTACTCTGCTCCTCAGTAGATGGAAGACAGAAGTGAATATCAAGAACTGGCCTATTTTACACAAAGATAAGTATCAGCCTGGGTGGGGGGGGGTCCCTGAACGTGTCATGGCAGGCAGGGCAGAAAGAGGTGAGAATGAAATCTCGGTTCAGCCCAACTTAGTCAGATTGGCTCAAACCTTGAGAGTCTGAAGCCAGGAGGTTCATTGCCTGCATATTTAAACACAATATAGTTAGGAAAAGAGTTTCCTGTGGTACAATCCCTGGTGTGCAAGGAGGCATAACTACATCGAGACTCAAAGTACATCTCATTTCTTCCCAGAAGGTGAGTTCTAGAGACAGGCAAATATATTAGCTTAAGGACCTGGGAAAGGCTTAGGAGTGATCCTAGTCATACAGATAACATAGATGTCATTTGGGCTATTGGCCACTTCTGGTCCTGATTGAAGGAGCTTGGGGGAGCCCCTGGCTATACATGTAATATAGGGACTATTTAGATTACTAACCACTGCTGGCCCTGGTTGCGAGAGCTTGATGTGGCCTGGCCCAACAGATAACACAGATACCAGGCTGTTAATCAACTCTAGTTCCCAGACTTCTGTATTTAAAAAACAGATTTTTATATCCTTTCCATTGAGAGGATGTTCCTGCATGCTTAACATTCCTGGGTCCTCTGGATGTCTGTGAGTGCAAGGACTTTCATGGAGAAGGAAAAGAGTAGAATCTTCTTGGAGATTTGAAAAAAGAGCCAAAGGACCACTATCATGGTGTGCTGTACAGTTTGGGATCTTGTGAGGTAACTGTACAGTATGCCTGTTCAGTGAAATGCCCCGACTATCCTCAAGACCCTTTAGTGACAAAAATGATAATATGACTACCACCACCTCTTACATGTGTACTATACAAACTATTGTAAGATGTGTGTGTGTGTGTGTGTGTGTGTGTGTGTGTGCCAAGAAAGGTCTTGGTCCTTATTTCACAAACAAGGAGATGGGAGCATAAAGAGATAAAGTCATTGGCCCCAAATCACCTTCTTCAATTAAGGAACTGGAATTCAAATTGAGCAGCCTGGTTCCAGAATCCACACTCTTTGTCACTAGTGAATGCCTTTGAGGTCCCAGCTACCATTTGCTAATTTCCAGTGAGACAATGTGTGGGGAGAAAAAGGAGTGCCAGGGTCCCAGGTTATGTAAGCAGGGACTAGCAGCAATGGTCCACAGACACTGCACATTGCTTACCGTGGGTTAGACACTGGTGTGCAATGCCTCTTACGGTTCCTACCCCATCTCCTCAGCAACACACACACACAGCAACCTCCATGATTTCAAAGTTATTCAAAGAGGCAGATTGACAACCAAAGATTGAATAGCTTGTCCAGTATCATTTTGAAATTCCTTCATAGTCTTGAGTTCTTTCAGTTCCTGGCTACTGATAGATTGTCTGTTGGTGGCAGACTTTTTATCTTGGAAGCCCATAAAAGATTGGTAAAACTGAGAGGGAACAAAAATTCACTGGGAACATCTCTGTTTGGTGGAATTTTCCTTCTTGTAGTATGCTCATGGGCTCAATTACCAGAATATCCTCAAACAATAGAAATAAGTGCCTATAATACTATAAAATACCACCAAGGACTGTACCACTAACCTAAAAGGGTGTCACTGGACATAAGAAGACACACAAACACATACACACTCACACACACACACACACACAATCTATCTTTAAACATCCTTTTCTCACTTAAACTTGGTATTACAATTTAGGGCTAATATGAAAAGTAACAGTTTGGGTCCCTGTTTGCTCTAGAGTCTCATCTTTGTTTCATCTAACACTCGATATAGTCAGCTAGCACCAGGATGAGTTAAGTTTCCTTGTGTTAGGATCCTAAGCATCACAGTGAAGTGCTCTCCGATTCCCAAATGTTCTACACCACTAATTCCCCTTTGTAATGGAGACAGCTTAGCCAGCAGCTCTGGGCAGATCTGTGAGTAGGAAAAAGAGGCAGGAAGAGGAAGGAGGGTTGGGTAATCAGTGGGGCATGGATTAAGAGAAGTCAGCCATTCACAGAAGGATTCCATAACCAACATGGAAAAGGGTTTCTTGTATATTTAACACTCATTTTTCCCTTCTCTTGGCATAAGATCTTTTAAACAGTGACAAAAACCACTTTAAATCTGAAATTAAGAAGAAAGTGGTAAGTTTATCCATCATCAAAACCACTGTAAGTAAAGTGTCTGTAGCCTGGCCTCCTCTGCCAGGTAATGAGCTTGTTTATCCGTTATGTTTTTCACAACACTTTCTAAGCAGACACAAGATAGAAATGGATGATATAATGTAAACAAAAAGAAACAATGCCTTTGCTTTTATGGAGTTTATATTCTACTAATAGAGAAAAACCAATAAACTAGTACATGTTCAAATAAACTTATATTCATAAATATTATGAAAGAAAGTAGCAGAGATGGGAATAATACCTTGGGACTGTGTTAAATTGAGTAGCTGGAGAAGAAAACAGATTTAGAAAAGTCATATAAAAAAGTATATCTTCCTAGGCAATTAGCCCCACCCCACCCTCCTGCTGCCACCGCCACTTTTTCTTTTTCATCAAGCATACACACTGTGGAGGCATGGCTATAGCCCTGGGTTTAATTGCTACACTACCTAGACAGGGGAAATATGGAGAAATGTAGGAAACAACCTCCAAATACGCTGAAATGGCTATTCCACAGTAGGCAAGAGGATGGATAGGTTGGCCTTAAGCATTGGAAAAGTCTTCAAAGAAGAGAACTTCTGCTCTGAGTTGGATGAATGAGCAAAAACTCATCAAAAATAACAACAAATCGTAATGTCGGGATAATGCAAAGAAGAGAGAAGACCCTCGTGTTCTCTAAGATCACATTTTGCACTCAGGAACTCTAAAGAGACTTAGTCAAGGCAGGCAGGAGATCTATCTCATCCATGTTTGAGAAAGGCCGTCTTGGCAGAAGTGCAGAAGAGAGCTACATTTGAAGGAGTTAGGTCTCAAGTGTGTGGGGGGGAGTGGGGGATGGGGGATGTCCTTCAGGTCACATCCCGCCTCAGTAGTTACTTCAGTAGGAACTAAGGAGATCCCACAGGGCTGATGAGCCCTAGTGCAGAACAGGGAGCTACTCTGACCTCTGCTGGTGAACCATCTGTTGACAAAGGCTATTTAACAGGTGTGAAAAGCACGTGGAGGAAGGCTGGGGGTGGGGGTAGTCCCTTCCCCCCAACTGAGCTTACATCCCCAAATCACTGTGTGACTCCACCCTGTGCCTGCTTAAGAAGAATCTTCATCGGCTGCCCACTGAGCGCCTTATCATTCACCTATCCAATGAAAAAATACATATATAATTGTAATGCTCTCCAAAGACACCTCGCCCTGAAGAACTTCCTTTCCTTGGGTGAGTAGTTAGCTCCTAAAATTGAATTTCAGTATGACCTAATAGCCCTTAGACCATTAGCCACATCTGCTTAACAAATAAACGTGGCATCAGGGTAAGGCTTGTGTAGGTCCTCTTCACCACCCTTCAGTAGCAACAGTCCCTGTGATGACAAAGACATTATTTTTTTATTTCTTCTGGAAGAACTAATGTTTTTAAACTTGCTATCCTTGGGCTGGTTTTGTGTCACTTCCTGATTGAAAACTTCAGATGTCACTGGCAACCATGACTGTTCTTGCCTATTGCCGGTCACCAAGGATATGGAACACTGAAGTGTCAAGTAGGGCTAGTACCGGTGTCCAACAGGAAGAAGCTTCATTTTAATAGGTAAAGATGACAATGACTAATAAAATCAAGGTCACCCCAAAGGCAGTGACAGAGCAAAATCCACCCATTTGGGGTTATTCCCATGACTGATCTTTTCCTTCTTGATATAAATGTGTTCTCTTTGTAGTTCAGTCTTACCTCTGCCCCCTACACACACACACACACATGCACACGTGTGTGTGCACACACCCACACACACACACACACACACATTTCATAGTGTCTCCAGTTTCAAAATCTCATCTCACCCTGTGGTAAGAAACTTATATTGTCACAACTACTCTGATCACAAACGCTGAGAACACAGTTTTCCTGTGCCTTCTGAGGCAACTACCTTCCCTAACCTTTGGGAGTGTTTGTGTCCTATGACAGCAGACAGGAGCCCCGCCTGCGGTTTGGAAAGAACACCTCTCTGGAATGTCCCGTGCTCTGAAGTTTCATACTTTCCTCTGAAACATGAATTACAGTTTTCCCCTCATGTAATTATTTTTTCTTAATAGTTTTTCTACTTTCTAGTTCTCTGCTTGCCTCTTACCTCTACCTCAGAAAAGATGTTCTCAGATTCATCTCACATGAGTGAGAAATTGTCATCTCAGCCACTCAACTCCAGTCATGGAGAAGATGGAATGAGAGGGGATAGAAATGAGGCTCCTCTGTCATTTTGAAGGGGGAGCACCGGATGCTGCATTCAGACACCCAGGCCCCAGCCTTGCTGAGGGAGACACTCCATTTTACCTATCTTCAGAGGTGATGAACACGAGGGCAAGGAAAAACAAGTAATAAGCAATCTTGTCATGCAGCTCAGGATTTTTAAAACGCATTAGCTATAATTTTTAGATAGTCACAACCCAGTGAACCATTCAAAGTGACCCGGCTCACTGAACCAAACCGAGTGAACAGATGGAATTCCACCCCTCCCATGCTTGAACGGCCGCTCCAACAATGCATTCTTCCTTTAATTCCATCCTCTCAGATGGCTACCTCACTCAGACAAACGTGGGGGAGGTGGCTGTCACTTCTACATTTGGCCATTCTGTGATAGCCTGAAACTGGAAGGTGACACTCACCAACCGTGCTTTGCAGTCTGACAAAGTTTGTCCTTGCTTCTGAAAATGACTATGTCTGCGAGTCTGGGCAGCCCCTTGATTCTGCTTCTTCTAGGGCTTGCATCAAATGGCATGGGTCCCTTCCTCCCTTCCTAGTCTCCCGATAGTCCCACACCATGAGACCACAATTCTAGGGGCCTGTCTCCACTGTAAATGACCTTCCAGCCACATCCAATTATAGTGACTTTAAAATTTTAACATCTCTTCCTCAGCCTTTTATGAAAAAAGATGAAGCTGAACAGTCGGTTTCTTATGAATCACAAATTGGCATCCCACTGCATCAGAATCCTCAAACAACTGTGTTCATCCTTCTTCTACAATTTAAAAATGCCAAATATCCCAAAGAACAACAGTACAGAGTGGTTAGAGAATGGAAACAGAAGACCTTCCTGAGCCCCCAGGCAGGGAGGAATCAGTGAGAATATCTCACGGAAAGAGATACATAAAAGGTTAAATTTGTGGCAATATAAGAATAAAACCCAGAGACCAAAACAGAGCCATCTGTATCTACACAGACTTTAGAAAAATAGAGATTAGAGAGGTTTCATTATACTGAGGCTCACGTGACCAGGGAAGCTGTAAAACAAACTGTGTTCCGGCCTCTGGATGAGGTCTTGGAAGTGGAACCAGAATGGGTGCGCGTTTGTTTGTTTTAGTCTGCAGCAGCTTTAAGTGTTAATTAACACAATGTACTGTGTTATCTCGGTGCCTGCGAGATGGAGAGACGACCCTCCATGTCTCCACCCTATCCCATGCATAGATTCCTGGGACAGTTCTGTTTGGTTTCCTGGCTTCCACACAGCAAAACATAAACCTTATAGGCAAAGCAGAGCTTGGATCTGATTTCGGGGGAAAGACCATTCTAACCTCTGTATCTTGGCTCAGTCATCTGCAGGGGACAGGGAGGAAAGCAGTGGGGGGAGGGGAGGGGACCGAACGTTAATCTGTTCATTTTGACCCCGAAGTAGATCGCTGCTCAGCTCTGATCAGAAACTAAATAAACAACTATTAAAGCAAAGGTCAATGCTCAAGCTTTTCTTAGCTGTGTTTCCCACCTTTACAGATCTCCAGCTCTCTGTCATGTACCCTCTGTCAAGTAGGAAGTGGATAAGGATGAATATGCATGCTCTATATTATATTATTATTAATTATTATTTTGTGTACATTTCTGGGGGAGTTTCCTGTAATTAGTCTCCACTTATTTTTGAGATAGTGTCTCCAGCTAACCCTGGAGCTCACAGACTGGGTAGACTGACTAGCCAGCAAGCTCCTGGCCTGTTTCTGCCTCTTCACCACAGGGACTGTATACCCGCAAAACTGTGCCTGGGGTTTGCATAGATTCTGGAGTCAGAGCTCAGGCCAGAACTCAGGCCGTCATGCTTAAACAGAAGTGATCTGCCAACTGAGCCATCCACAGCCCAACGCCATCCTCTTTCTGTCCACCATTCTACCATGTAGCCAGAGAGCCTGGGGCAGAATTGCAGCTCTCATTTACTTGTTAGATATAAATGCTAACATTGAAGTAGCTGAGTAATATTCAATAATTCATTAGTTCATCAATTATGATAGCCTACATCTACCGTGCTGTGGAGTCTAGGAAATAATTCATGAGGGATAAGCGAGCACATGGAACTAACAACAGTGTCGTGGGTGTCTTCACTGGTCTGCACTGCTTGGTATCTGCTCATTTCCAAACAAACCAGGAGATAAAAAGCTCCCACCAAAAAGCTGAGATTACATCAGAAGCATTTTTTGTACGTGTCTCCATTGCCTGCCGTGACCAAGGATGCCGCCCCAGCAAGAAGTGTTCAGAATTGGATGGGCTGGTGCTTCTCTTTCCAATTATCTTGGTGCCTTTGTCTTGAAATGGTCACAACTGCAACATTTCGATGTCATGTGGAATTTCTTCATCGTTCTCCAGCTCCAGGATGGAGTGGGAGCCATAGTGTGCGCTTTCCTTCGCCAAGCTGAAGGTTTCAGCGGGGATCCCACCAGCTCCAGATGCCACGTTGTTTTTCATCTGCTTGATGGCTTTTCTCACCTCATAAAGACTTGGAGGGATTTTAACATTGTCGCTGATTGTGAGTTGGCGATGGAGTTGAAAAAAATGCTCCCACTGATAAAACGATTCCCACCAAAGACCTTGAAATGCTCTTTTCATTGTGTGGTGACATTTTCTCTTCTCGCTGAGCAGTTTTCCAGCACTCTTAGGGTCTTGGCAACTCACCTTGAGCTTCAGGGCCACCAAACCTAGCCCACGCGGGTGCTGCATTGACTTTGCTGTGACATCTTACCTCCTGCCCTGAGTGTTGAAGGAGTCTGTAACTCTCTACCTTTCCTTAGAGAGGTAGGGGTGGCTTTTGTCTTTATTTATAGAGGTAGAAGTAGCTTTTGTTTGGAATCAAAGACAGTGACAAGAGATTTAAAGCAAGAATAGCATAGCAGATTTACCTTCAAGATTGTCCTGGCTAAAGCAGTGTAGAGCCACCCCTGGGCTGATGGTCCTCAGTTCTAACAGAAAGCAGACTGAGCAAGCCATGAGGAGTAAACCAGTAAGCAGCACCCCTCCATGGCCTCTGCATCAGCTCTTGCCTCCAAGTTCCAACCTGTTTGAGCGCCTGTCCTGACTTCCTTTGATGATGAACAGTGCTCTGAAAGTATTAGTAAGGGTTTCAACTGCTGTGAAAAGACACTGTGACCATGGCAACTCTTATAAAGAAAACACTTAATTGGGGCAGCTTGCTTACAGTTTCAGAAGTTCAGTCCATTATCATCATGGCAGCAAGCTTGGTGGCCTGTAGGCAGACATGGTGCTGGCGAAGTAATTGAGAGTTTTACATCTTCCAGACAACAGGAAATGGTCTGAAAGTCACACTGAGGGAAGCAACAGAGACCTCAAAGCCTGCCCCTACACTGACACTCTTCCTTCAACAAGGCCACACCTCCTAATAGTGTCGTTCTCTTTGAAATTATGGAGGCCAATTACATTCAAACTACCACACTTCCCAACTTGCTTTTTATTCATAGTGTTTTATCATAGAAGTAGAAATTCTAACTAAGACAAAGATCATTATAAAATGAATTGTTCGCACATATTAAATGTATTTAAAAGACTCACTGGCCTTGAAGGTTAAACCAGCAAACTGAAGCCCTTGAAATACGTATGTTGAGCTGAATGCTATGCGATTTGTTCACATAGGAATCCACTGTTCAAATGTAAGGCCTGTTCTTACATCAAATTGAGTCCAGAGGGTTCTAACAATGCAGAAAACAATTATTTTAAAGAGTTTTTTAAATTTTTTCTCAGTAGATGTTCTTTTCGTATTTGTAGAGAGTTGTCCAGATTATAGCCCCAGACTCTCTTCTGAAAACAGCGTGGCCCAGTGTTGTCTGGATGCTCTCACCTTGTGCTGAGATTGTCAGGGTATGTCAGTAGTGAATGATCTTGTAAGCATACCTTCTGATCTTCTTGAATGTTGGCAAACAACCACATTTATTGTGCTCTAACTATTAACGTCCTCACCATCAAATATTAGAACTTTGAAATTCCTGTCATTCTGATTTACTGGCAAAAAGTATATCCTAGAGAAATGACATGATTAACCCTTAGTTACATTCTTAGTTACCATGGTGTAGACCTTGTTCTGATAAATAGCACTCCAAACTACAATCTTTTTTCTCTTGGCAGATGGTGTTGTCAACTCAGTAGCATATGGCGGGGAATCTTTTGGTGTTGTTGTTTTCCACTCTTTCTGCTTCCTCTGCTGCTTGGTTCCTGGCCCCATGGTATTCCTACCTACCTCTGTTTCTGTCTTCCCATCTCCCGTTCTCCTACTGAGTCTATAAGGACCCTTTTGATTACATTAGGTCATTTGTGTAATACAGAACATTATCTTCCTTTCCTATGTTTAATTTCATCATATCTGCAATCTCCATTGCCACGTGACATAAAATATCCATAGGTTATAAGCTTTGGGATATGTGACATTCAGGTTAACAGGCTTAGAAATGTCCAACTAACAATATGTGGAGATATGCAAGGAACAGGATCATGATTTAATGATCAGCTGGTTGTTGGCATAGGAAAATCGAGGTCCAATGAGGCTTGTTTATTTGTTAGTTTGATGTTTGTTTTGACAGTTGTCCATGAACAGCCTCAGAGTCTCAATACTCACCCCTCAGCTTCCCAAATGCTCAGATTACTTTTGGTCAAACGGTTAGAGTGGTGTTAATATTAAGACAGAGGCGCCATATGCAGCAGGCATTGGGAAGGGAGAATCACAGAGAGCGTTTTCAACATTAATTCTGAGATGCCCATGAGAAGTCCAAGTCAAGGATGGCTGTCTGGCAGGTGAATGATTACACGTCTCTGCACTCAGGAAAAGAATCAGAAGCTAAGCAGCCTCTTTTTGGAATTCATGAGGTTAAAAAAAATTTCAAGCAACTGAAACAGATGAAATCTCAGGAAGGAAATGTGAAGTGAGAAGAAATAAATGTTAGTTAAAAGGGAATGCCGACATTTAAGTTGTATCAAGGCCTTGAAAATATCAGGCAGAAAATATGACTAACACACTCTTTTATCTTAGCCTTCTTAATTTTTTCCTTCTTTCTCCTCCATGTTATCATTTCAGTTCTTGTGCGTTAAGTTCTCGGCCTTTCTGTATTGTCTAAGACAGCATTGCTTCTGTGTGACTCCAGCAATTGCTGCCCCCCCACCCGTGTTCACGCACGTGCACACACACGCACACACACACACACACACACACACACACACACATAGTCCTCTTGAGACATTAGCCAGCATCTCCAAAGAATAAGAAAGAAGGGGGCCAAACCAGGAAAGGTTCAAAAACCTGTATTCAATTTTTAATCCAAATATTAATCAAAAAATATCGATGTAAGAGGCTGTTCCTGAATCAAAGGCCTATGTTTCTACTAGCTTTAATGTTGTTGTGTTTGCTATATGTCACTAGGGACCAACAATCTCTTGTGTACTTACCACCTCCATTGAGAACATCTTACCTCTTCCAACCTTCTCGATCAAAACATGAAGACAAATGGAAGGGCACTCAAATAAAACGTTCTGAAGTCCCCATGAGCTATGAAGTGAAACTGAACCTTTCTCTTCATCATGCAGGAGATCATAGAGCTGGCACAGGCTGGTTTTGTGTATTGGAAGAGGGGTTCTTTGAACTATCTCTGCATCTTCTGTCCAGTTTCCGATTGTTCACCGATGAGAGTGTGAGGGTTCGGTGTCCTAGGGAGCATACTAGGAGCACACTACCCATGAGATGAGAAGTGAGAAAGCACAGGCTTCCCAAGCACTTCCATGCACCACAGATGCTCCTGGGCACCCCTAAGGTTTCAACAGACGAAAGCTGAAATCAGATTCAGGCCAGAGCTTGCAATCAACAGTGTCCCTCCAAATGCATTACAGCATGAAGGAACAAAGAACATACAAGATTTCTACTCACCATTTGTCTTATCTCTACACTAGAATAGCAAGGACTTCTGGGTAGTGGTAGGGTAGAGAAGTAGTAGAAGGACTTCTGCCACCTAGACTAAATTTTTCACCTACAGTAAATATCACCTGCTAGGTTCAACAAACTTCTCAACCCTAAGTATACCTTAGAAGCACCACTGCAGCCTAAAACAATAAAAACCTGTTGTTGCAAACCTATAGAATCAGGAACCCTCTGATTTAAGTCCTGACATTGATTTACCTTTTCTTTATGGAATGATCCAAAGAATCATTGCAAGGAGTATTCCAGTCAAAGGCTCATGTTGGACCATTAATGTCTCCATTTGCTGATATGGCACTAGAGACCAACATTCCCCAGGATCTTAGCATCTTTGTTGACTACATCAGATGCAATTCTATCTACCTGTTTCTCATCACAGCTATTTTGGCTGTCAACCCTGAAAAGACCTAGGTCCATGGCTATGTCTGGTATGAGTGATGGCTGAACCGTGGCATTCTTTGCCTCTCCAGTGGAGTTTGGGGTATAGGCTGAGGAGGAAGGGGCATGCCTTCAGGATACCAGCTTTGGGCTCCTCAGTGTGGAAGATTCCAGCCTCCTTAATGCTTTCTTTCGGCTCCCTGTAGTCAGCAGCCCATGCTGCTTCACAAATGGTGAAGATGATCCATCTCTTGACTCTGTAATCCCTCTGTGTTTCCTCACTGATCCTGAAGAGCTTTGTGATGCAAACTACACACTATCAAACGGTTGGCATAAGAATACAGCGTTCACACTCACCCAAGAGTTTCTTTCCATCCAGCCTTCTTTCCCCATTTTATACATATGAGAAATAAAAGATTTCAGCAAGACCCATTATGCTTTGGGCTCCCTCAGGGTAGAATTAGGCAGAGCAGCTGTTAGGCCAAGCCTCTTCATGGTGACGTTGGGGACGAATATCCAGGTGTGGCCTGGGGAGCCAAGTCCTTTTGTCCATAAGAAATAGTCCCTTACAGAGCAAGGCGACTTTAGCCCAGCATGTTTCTGATTCATTTGCACTTAGCTAATGGAGATGTGGTTTTGTATGAGCTGTTTGGTGTTCAAGTCTCTTTACAACCCTTTTATCTAAGAGGCTCGGAACTGTGGCTAGTCAAGAACAGACAGAATTCAGAGGGCTCACATGCCAAGTGTCAACCACTTACTGAGGCATGAGTCGAGCAGCACGTCCTTTTCAGAGCTTTGCTGCCGGGTTAATACGTAAACGACTCAAAGATGTATAAGACAAACAAAAACCGGCACAGATTTGAAAACACTTTCCTTCAGTCTGGGCGGATAGCTGTCATTTGTTTGACATTAATTAGCAGGAAGAAAATCTATCATCCCTTGACTCCAGCCTGCTTGTGAATGCTCTGTAAAGGAGAATGTTTTGAGGAGAGCTTCAGCAGTAAGCAGATTCCATTTTGTTTCCTGAGCTGCAGTTTTTAGTCAGATGGATGAACTTGTTTGTACTAGTTAACTTCGCTGGAGTTTAGGAGTTGTATTTAAAACAGATTTTATCCTACAGTGATATTAATTTGATAGGATCCCTGATCTGTAAACCATTGGTTATCTTGGTCTCTCCTGATAAGGGAAAAGAGTGCTGAGGATTTCCGGTTGGTGAGCACATTTGGGCAGAATCTTTCACACGTCACAAATTGCAGATGGGAGGCAGTGATCTCGAACATGCAGTCACATTGCGTGACCATCTGACACCTTCCATTTAGAAAAATAATACTTTCCTCCCAGCATACGCTCCCTGCTGCAACCAGCACCAAAAAATTATGCCTGGGAGAGCCGTTCCTCCTAGACCAGGCTCTTAAATATGTCTTAGGCAGTTTTTAAAAGATTCACACTGCAGCACTACCTTGCCCACACCCTAGTCACCCAGAGAAAAATCCCCAAGAAAAGACTTCTGGCAGCTGCTGCTGCTGCTTCTGCTGCTGCTGCTGCTGTTTACAAAAAAAGAAAAGAAAAGAAAAGAAAGTCACAAAGAACAAAAGGGCTGGGGGTGGGGGAACTGGAAGGAGACAGGAAAATTACACCAGACACATTTGTAAGGTGATTTATTCTTGTCTTGTGTGTGATTCAAGCATTTTCACGTTAAAGTCGATGGACTTCTTTGTCGGCTCATTTCTGAGCCGCTTCACGGTGGCATAGAATTCGCAGTCCCCAGGAGGGGACTGGAGTCCCTGAGATTGTATATAACTTGTTCATCTGCCAGCATTCTGAGCTAACCCTTGCTCATTTGAGACACAGAAGAGCATCCATGTCTCGCCTCTTTCCCTGTACATTTAATGACCTCTGACAATAGCAATGGCAGGGATTTCAACAGACATGTTCAAGCAGAAAGCTTTTTAGCCAGAAATTCAGAATTCTCCCAGCAAGTCCAAAGGGACACAGCTTATTTCTTGATTAATGGAGGTCATGGAAATTCACCATCCAGTTCCTTTACCTATGTGTGTGTGTGTGTGTGTGTGTGTGTGTGTGTGTGTGTGTATATACAATACTCATGCACACAGAGATTACACAATTCTATGTACATAGCCACACATGCATCTATAAAGCATGGCTGACTTCACCCCGTCTTTTGCAGAATAAAAATAAACATCTTTCTCCAACCTCCTAGGCTGCTAACACCCACCTTGTAAGAGCGATGAAGCCCGAGGAGCTGTCCGTCCCTAGAGAACTGACCTGAAATGACTCCTCAGAATCCTCTGGGACAACTGGGTGGAGGAAAGAGGCGTTTCCTCCTCGTTCTTAGAACCAAGCTGACCGAAACACCCATCCACCTGTTTAAAAACAAGAATTACTTTCTTCCCATTTTCACACTGCCCTGGGTTTCGGGGGAATTCCCTAACAGTAGCAAATGCATGGTTTGAGGTTGTCTATATGTCAGGATCTCATCATAAGTTTAAAAAGAGAAATACTTTTAAATTGAAGGGATAATTTAGAATTAACATCCCACTCCTAATAGAAAAGGAGCGTAACTATGCTACACCTACTATCACCTTTGAGTCATGACATCCAGGAGGCAGGCTAGCGGGCTTTGTCCTCAGGAAAGCCTTAGCTTTAATGCAGAGGGGACGGGCTGATTTTCCGGAAGCTTTTTAATAAGCATGGGAGCCATACCCACTTGCAAAGTTGTATAGAACCGGCACCATCCGAGGGACAAGAACAGAAACCAGAGAACGTTCAATAGAAACAATGAATCAGGTGTGATGATACCTAAACTCTCAGAGAGAACCTGCCTCTAAACAAACAAACCATAATCACTTTGTCCAGGATTGCCGCTAAAATAATGTTTAAGATATTAAAACTCCTCCAGAGATACTTGTGCGGTTTCAGTCTATTATGCCTTGAATAGTACTTTTCTCATCTCCCTCTATCTCTCCCTCTCCCTCTCTCTCTCTGTCTCTGTCTTTCTCCTTCTCCTATCTCATTTTCACTTTCACATGGATTCCCCCCTATATACACTCGTATCTGTGCACATACAAGGAATTCAATCAGTAAGTACACAACAACATACAACTCCATCCAGAGATGTCTGTCCATGGCCATACCCACGTGAAGGCTGCACAGAGCTCTGCCACCTGACAGCTTCACTAAATAGCGTTGTTAATGTGACCCCCAACTTGTATTTCTTCCAAATTTCTATTAATCTTTATACTAGAACTTCCATCTCATCATTAGCTCAATAATAAGGTACATTATTACCCATATCAGCTAAATAAATGAAATGCTTGATACCGCAAACCTCCAGATCCTTAAAGAACTAGCGCAAAAGAATGATTTGGACCTAAACTCTACACTGTCCCAGTAATGCTATTGAACTTAGGCAGTATGTCATGCTGGGAACAGATTCACTGAGCATTTATCACAGGCCAGTCACAGTCTTTAGAACTATCAATGTGTTTCTCATTATCTGTGCATTTGTATGCATATGCAAGGTGTATATGTACAAGTGTATAAGGGTGCCTTGCACATGCATACATGCCATGGGACGGACGACTGTGGCTGTATTGGTCTAGTCTTCTCTGCTTTATTAGCTGAAGGCAAGTTCTCTCACTGAATCTGGAGCAATAGCCAACAAGCTCCCACAATCCACCTGTTTCTGATCTCCCAGGCACTGGTGTTACAGGGACACTTGACTACACCTCAGATTTTGTGTAGTTGTTGGGGACTGGAATTCACTTCCTCCTGTCACTCACAACAAGCACTGTTATCCCCTATGCCATATCCCTGGCCCTAAAAATGCACTAGATGTACATCAGGAAGTGGGTTTTTTTCTATGTTCAAGCTCTTCACTGATGGTTTGAGCAGCGAATTCTGGGTTAAAAATTATGTTTAAGGGTGTTAGAGAGGTGTCTCAGCATTTCGTAGTGCTTGCTGCTCTCCCAAAAGGAACCAAGTTTGGTTCTCAGTACCCACATATGGTGGCTCACAACCAGCTAAAATTCCAGCTCCAGAGGATCCAATCCCTCTTTTATAAAGAAGAAAGCTAAAACACAAAGAAATAAAGCAATTGCCCAAGACAGCATGGTTAAGTGAAGGGCCTGTATTTGAGCACCGGCAGTAAGAGGCTAATTCACAAGCTCTCCAGTCCACCTGAGACGTCTCTTCTAGGAACATTCAACAGTTAGTATGGGATATGCCACTGATCTAGTACAATTCCAACCAGGAGAAAACTGCACAGTACAAAAGAAATTCCTTACCCAACTACTAGTAACTTAAACTCAAACCTGAAAGTTGTCATTCTCTTTGCCTTGGGCCACAATAAGTGTCCTTAGTTATCTATGTGGATTATCTTTGTTGAGTCAAGCTATCAATTAAATTTGAAGTTGCATTAAACCATTGAACACTGAAAAATTCTAAGTAGATATGATATATTATAAATAGATGAATATATTATTGATAAATGCATAGATATCAGCATTATCAACTTAATATTTGTATGTTATACATGAAGTATATCAATATATCTGCTAAAGATCTATGAAGTCATCATGATTTATGCCTATATATGCCTTGGTAGAAAGAAGCTGTACAAAGATTTTAGCCATAACAATAAAAAGATTAAATATTAAATGGTTATTAATACGGACATTTTCAATTATAAAAGCAAGTGTTGTACTCCATTCAGTTTTCTGGTGTGGATCTTAAAGTACAAAAATTGGCTTTTATACCATTTGCATAATGGTTACTATTGGAACGGTGCCAAATTTTGAAATGAAATATCTTAGTCAGTCTGTAATGTCATTCTCAAAAAACAAAAAGCTGATGTTAATGGAAAAATAGACTAATTACTTGTCAAATTTTGTTTTTAATTGAAGCCACTCATGATAGCTTTTATGAGTGCTTCGTACAGTGTTCTATATTCTTCTTTCTATGTTCATAGATAACCTGTCAAAACCCACTTTTTCTCTGAATAATAGGTTATTGAATATACTCAGGAATGACTGAGAGGTTGTTTTGCTATGTTAGATCTCATTCATAGAGTCTACATGATGTAAACTATTCCTCAATATTTAAAACATTTATATATAATGTACATATTTAGATATATAAAAACACAACTACATGTGAATATTAATTATGCATAATATTTAACAGATATATATTATTATATATCTAAAAGAATATGTGTGTAGAATACATAGAAGGGTTTATATATATAATCAACCACAATTGTATAAAAATAAAAATGTATAAACTCCTTTTCTACATAGAGAAAAAGCACTGAAGAGTAAAATCCACATCTGTATGGGTACTAGAAGTCACTATCTTTTATCTCCAACAATGGGCTCTTACAGGTTAAGAAGAACGGGATCTAAAAATAAAGGACACACCGAATAAGCCCATTCGGCTTGAGCTTTTTATGTAGAAGAGTAACTGCAATGCCCCGTTTCCACATGTTTCTGAAATAGCCTCTAACTGCTGTACAGACCGGCCTTGGAAAGTATGAAATTGACCAGACATTTTAGGATTAAATCCTAACTCT
The DNA here is from genome assembly GCA_028555095.1 of Dicrostonyx torquatus. Lineage (NCBI taxonomy): Eukaryota > Metazoa > Chordata > Mammalia > Rodentia > Cricetidae > Dicrostonyx > Dicrostonyx torquatus. The sequence continues at coordinate 2,855,978 of JAQHUG010000217.1, forward strand.
GCTACTGACCAGTGGTGTGCCCTCTAGCTGAATATTTAACCCTGTGTGTTTCACCTTTCTTTTCTATTAAATCAGAGAAATGCTAACAATCTCAGGGACTGATGGGAAGACTATATGACATCATTATGTAAAGAACATAGCATGGGCCTGAAGCGGAAGAGAGAAATGCCAGCAAAGACACTTTCCTCCCCACAGCCGACTAAGTTCTCACGTGCATTCTTATCTTCTGAGAACCGATTCAAGTTCAGTGTATAAACAGTAATCACAAGCGCTTGCTGGGAGGCCTCACACGTTGCTCCATTTGAGAATTTTGAATAATGCTATATTGAATCATAGTTTCTTCTGTCTAATAGTAATTAATTATTTTTCTTCCCTAAATAACTCGGATATAAGTGATATGTCTTCTTCAAGTTTATACCCCTTTTAACAGATTAAGTAGCAATCAATATTTAAAGAAGGAGACTGATAAATCTTAATTGTCATAACTTGTCTTTGTAACAAGACTGACTGGCCAATCACAATTTCCAACATAATTTACTCTCTTGATTATATTTATACCCTCTGTTCTTGTCCATAGAATTCAAGAGTTCCGAATTAAGGGCCAGTCACCTTACTCTTTTTTTTTTTCTTAATTCAAAAATCTTAGGAATCTCTGGGCAAACAAAACCATGGGTGCAGAAGTTGGTCAGAAGGCACTTAAGTGTAGTGCCATGTCGTTGTGTCAAGCAGCTTCTGGGACAAGTGGGTGATCATTCTACCCAAGACGATGCTGATTAATTCTCATTCTTTTTGTTGTTTTTGCTTCTTTTTGTTTGCTTGTTTGTTTGTTTTCTTGTTCCTGGACATTTGTTTTCCTAATAAATTCTTGTTCTGGAACATAAAGGATTATAGGCCCAAACACATCTCACATAATTCTCCACTTACCTTCCTAGGGCTGCAGTAGTTTTGGTTGATACCTAATTGGCTTGTTTCTAAGACTGCCGGTTACAGCACACTGAACTACTTCAAATTTACGTCTGTTGATGCTGTCATCCCTGTAATTACGAAACATACAATTTTTATTATGTTTGGTTTTGTTTGCTTGTTTGTATGTTTATTTTTGGTTTTGCTTCCGACAGCTTACAAAGAATAGATTGAGGACTTCGAAAGACCTACATTGTTGTGGCCCTGTGCTTTATACACACCTTTTATTTCTGATTCTTTCCCTCAGTTTGAGATTGTACTTCACATACCATGTCAGAGGACTGGCCAATTTGACTGGCCACAGGGAGTATAACATGGTATTGTTCCCTTTCCACATTCTACATTGCTTTGCAATTTCATATTGTCTTGTGTATGCACGTGTGTGTGTGTGTGTGTGTGTGTGTGTGTGTGTGTGTGTGTACTATGTATATTTCCATGGGCAGGAGCATGTACACATGAATGCAAGTGTGTGTACATTGGGTGTCTTTCTCAATTGCTTCTCCACTTTCCTTTTTTAAGACATATTTCACACTGAATCTAGAGTTTACTAATTTGACTACCAGCAAGCCTACTGACCTCCTTCTTCTGATTCCCCAGGACTGAGACCACAGGTCCACTTTGCTGTGTTTGATTTTAACACGGGAATCCCAACCTAGATCTTTCCACATAAATAACAACATTCTGCTCCCACAGTCCTTTTCAACCTCCAAATCAAAATTTTCTGTAGGATTTTTAAAAAAGTTACATAGGCCCCTAGGTTTACTTTATCTAAAACCATTGATATGATGATAACTACTAAGAAATAAATTTTAATTGAAATGTAATAGAACCTTGTCCTATTGTTCTCTGGTTCTCATTGTTAAGAGCAACCATTTCCTTGGACTGCATCTATTAGAATTCATCTATACATAATAAATAATTTGTTCAGTCCATCATGCTTTAATCTATTAATCTATCACTCTTAACTTTCTGATACCTCCTTCCCATTTTCACATAATTAACACAAAAGTGTTAAAAGCCTTGGAGCCTGTCCTGGAACTAGCTCTTGTAGACCAGGCTGGTCTCGAACTCACAGAGATCCACCTACCTCTGCCTCCCGAGTGCTGGGATTAAAGGCGTGCGCCACCACCGCCCGGCTAGTCATAACATTTTCTAAGGTTCTTTAGGGCCATCATGCATTTAAGCTCATCATTTCTTCAATCTAAATGCTCAGACAGATGACAAATATTCGTAGCAATTCTCTCTCTCCATGCCCAACAATTTTTCTGAACTGTTTTTGTTTTCAGCTCCCAAATTTTTCTTCTTATTTTAGGACTGGCTTCTGAGACTTCTGTATAGACAGTATCCAGGACTTCCTTCCCACACACATGTGAAATGCATGCTTTTGCCCACGCTCTATGCCTTCTTTGAACTCCTTTAACCCTTTATTCTGCAAACATTTATTAACAAAGCTTATTAACAAACACTGAAGACACAGCTAAAAGTGGTTTATCCCATAGTTAAGCTCTTTACTGATGGCTTGAACAGAGAATTATGGGTTTAAAATTTTATTTATGCAAAGAATTTGAAGGCTTTCTGTCCTTAGGGTCCTGGCCTTGCTGACTCTCAGATGCATTCATTTTGTTTGCATTCACTGTACTGAGTAGCATTTGGAACCTACAATTTTATGTTCTTCATGGTGAAGAAATAATATTTGACTTAGTAAAGTCCTCCATTTGGCTTTCTTCAAAGCCTTTCTTTCTTTTGAGTTATATACATATATATGTAAAAGATTCATACATATATAATTACATATAATATATAATGATGCATACATATATATTATTCCCCATTCTTATCATTCTTTTGAAAATTCTGTGTATGTAATTTTTTCTTTAACTTCCTTTTTATTTGGCTTATGGTTGCTTCGTGATCTTCTTTCAATGTCTAATAAAATTGTTTGTTGGTTGGTTGAGTTTGGGCCTGGGCATGTTTGTTTTGTTTTTTAAATAGAAGTTATCAGTTGAATGGTGTGTTAATCAATTGCTGACTTTTAAATACAGTTTTCTCTTTCCAGTATTAATCCTGCCTAAGGTTTATTTTTTAATTTCTACATCATTACATCGTCATCAAGGTGGTTTTATGTTGAGAGGAATATGGATATTCTTAAGAATTAATTAGTAAAGTGTTATAATACGGTAAATATGGTACTATTGACTAGCAAGCATCGCCTTTAAATCCTGAGGCCTGTCCTCCCAGTTTGATTCTCTTACATTTATTTATTTGTTTATTTATTTATTTATGAGTGGAAATACTTCAGAACCATAGTGGTATATGTGGAGGTCAACATTCAGGGGTCAGTTCTCTCTTTCTTCCATGTGTGTGTGCCCTAGGGAATGAACTCAGGTTATTCATCTTGGGGCAGCTACTGAGCCATCTCACAGGTCATGTCCTTCTAGATTATTCAAAGAAAACCTTCCAGTCTCCCACTTGAAGTAGCAGAAGAAGCTAACTTTAATGAGTAAGGAGATTTTTTTTAGTACTACACTGTTAATTTTTCTCAAGCTCTCCTGATAATACCAAGTCCTGAGCTTATTAAAGATTTGGTGGTAGAATCCAACTCACTCAGCTACTATTTAGCATTACAAGACCTTTAGATTTTAATGTTCCCCAGGCTCATGAGCTCAAATGTCTTTTTCAAAATATTTTTAAAATCTTTCATCTGCATCTACTTCTTTTCTTTCTATCTTTGGCCAGATATGGATCAGAAGGGAAAAAAGAAATAATACACTCATATAATCTCTCACTTGTATCTATAATTCTGGTGTTTTAATTTCCAAAATTATTTCTACTAACTTCCTCAATGACAAATAACAAATCTCAGAATATGTCACTTCGATTTGGTTTCCAGTGAAATAATGTCTGATGGGGCAGTAATCCATAAACATTATTTGCTGGTAGTGAGCATAATAAAAACAGCATGCAATTATTTAATGATGGTGGTACAGGATATTGATCGGTCAACTAATGAATTAGAGCTAAAATCCAATGTCTTAGTTTGTGTTTTTATTGCTCTAAAAAGACACTATGATGATGGCAGCTCTTATAAAGAAAATATTTAATTGAGGTGGCTCGCTTACAGTTTCAGAGGTTCAGTCCATTATCATCATGACAGGGAGCACGGCAGCATGCAGGCAAATGTGGCACTAGACCTGAGAGTGATACATCTTGCAGGCAACAGAAAGTCAACTAACTGTCACACTGAGTGAAGCTTGAGAAAAGAGACCTCAAAGCCCACCACCACAGTGGCATACTTCTTCTAACAAGACCACGCTTGCTCCAACAAAACCACAACTCCTAATAGTGCCCCTTTGGAGGCAATTTTCTTTCAAACCACCACATTCCACTTCCTGGCCCCTAAAGTCTTGTAGTCATATCATAAGGCAAAAATGTATTCAGTCCAACTTCAGAAATCTCCTTAGTCTCTAATAGTCCCAAACTTGTTTCAAAGTCCAAAGTCTCTTCTGAGATTCATACAGTCTCTTAACTGTAGTCCCCAATAAAATTAAAACCAAAAAGCAGATCACATACTTCCAACATACAATGGCACAGGATATATATTACCATTCCAAAATGCAGGGAAGAAAGCTTAGTGAGAAAATACTGGACCAAAACAAACCTGAAATCCAGTTGGACAAGCTGCAAAGCCTCCATCGTCTGATGGAGATTGCTGATTGTCTGCTGCTCCATTGTCTGATGTCGACATACTCCTTTCAGTTTTGTTGATTGCAACACATTTCTTTCTCTTGGACAGGTCCCATTCCCTGTTAGCAGCCATCCTCAGCAGGTATCCCGTGATTCTGGCATCTTTAACATCCTAGGTTCTCCAAGGCAATCCAGGCTTCAGTTTCACAACATCAGGCAATGACCTCTCCATTAGGCCTCCATTAAGGGGCACTCCAGCCACTTGCCTGACATCTGTGGTTTTATCCTATAACTAACCCCTTTCTTTAACTCTAAAGTCAGAACCACATAGCCAAAGCTGACAATTTCTGCTGCTTTCTGGGGCCAGAATATGCCCCCCCATACAATTACATCTTTACCAGCCCTCTATCTTTCACAGCTTGGCTGTCCTGAAAGTTGCTCTGTAGACCACACTGACATCAGACACAGATCTTCCAGCCTTTGCCTTTCCAGTGCGGGCATTAAAGGCATGCTCCTCCATTACCAGCTCTCAGATTTTCTTTAGTTCTTTTTCACAAGTTGGAAACTCAGCTGTGTGGGATCTTGCCCAAAGGTCACCACTCCCTATATTCCATGTCTCAATCCATTTATCCCCTTAAATGTAGGATTGAGCTCCATTCCAGTTCCTGGTGCTCCTTTGCTCCTCAAAATTTACATTTTGTAATTTACATAGCTCATCTTGCTCCTTTTTATTATAAATCTTCATTAGAGTTACCACTAATAACCATACAACAGAGTCTATACAAGGCTGTTTAGAAATTTCTTCTGCCAATAAAATCTAAAACTCTTCACTTTAGCCCCAGGCAGATCCTTTGGACAAGGGCAAAAGGCAGCCACTCTCTTTACCAAAATATCACAAAAATGATTTCTATACAACATACTAAAATTATTCTCTGAAACCTCTTGTGCCAGTTCCCAACATTTCAAATCATTACCAGCATCATTGTCCTCCATGCTCCCACCAGAACGACCCATTAAGCAGTGCTTAAAGCATTCCACTGCTTTCCTAACCCTAAGTACCAAAGTCCATAATACTCCAAAAAAAAAAAAAAGCATGGTCAGGTCTATCATAATACCCCAGTCCCTGGTACCAACTTTTGTCTTAGTTAGGTTTTTATTGCTGTAAAGGGACACCATGACCATGGCAACTCTTATAAAGAAAACATTTCATTGGGGTGGCCCACTTACCATTTCAGAGGTTTAGTCCATTATCACCATGACAGGAACATGGGGGCATGCAGGCAAATGTGGTGCTGGAGCTAAGAGTACTACATCCTTGCGGGCAACAGAAAGTCAACTGGCTGTCACTCTGAGGGAAGCTTGAGAAAAGAAACTTCAAAGTCCACTTCACAGTGACACACTTCATTCAAGGTCATGACTCTTAATAATATCACTCTTTTAGGGAACCATTTTTTTTTTCAAACTTCCACACCCAGCATTAGGGAAATGCTTTACTTGTCTGTAAGAAGCCTTCTGGTCATTTTGTAGAGCAATCAATATTTGTTTTTTGTTTGTTTGTTTTTCTTCAGAGAGAGCTTTCAGTCCAGAGTTGTTTTTATTTTTATTTTCATTTTTATGTTTATGAGTGTTTTGCCTGTTTATATTGCCCACAGAGGCCAGCAGAGAACACTGAGTCCCCTGAACTAGAGTTGCATATGGGTTGTTAATGCCCATGTGGATGCTAAGTACCAAACCTAAGTCCTCCAGCAAATTTTATTAACCACTAAGTCATCCCTCTAACTCTCCACTCAGTTTTAAGCATTGTAAAAATCAATCATCTTACACCTAAAAAAGCAGTATTAAAATTATTGAAATAAGCACCATGATAGAGCCTGTCAGCTCTGAGTTTTATTAGCATTCATAAATTGCTGTAGGATAAAGCTCTTGTACCTTGTAAAGATTGGTCACTTACATTGGTTTAATAAAACACTGATGGGCCAATAGCCAGGCAGGAAGTATAGATGGGGCAACTAGACTAGGAGAACTCTGGGAAGAAGAAGGGCTCAGCTGCAGTCACCACCCAGATGCAGAGGAAGCAAGATGAAAATGCTGCACTGAGAAAAGGTACCAAGTCACGTGGCTAAACATAGATAAGAATTATGGATTAAGTTGTAAGAGCTAGTTAATAATAAGCCTGAGCTAATAGACCATGCATTTTATAATTAATGTAGGCCTCTGTGTGTTTCTTTGAAACTGAAGGGACCAGACAGGATAGAAACTTCTGTCAACAATTAATTATACATACTACTTGGTTTCATTATGTATGTAATATATTTTGATTATATTCATCCCCTATTACCCTGTTCATCTCTTTCCTCTTCCCAGCTATCCTCCTTATTATTTTCACATTTTTTCCTTATTTTTTCTTGTGACTCATTGTGTTTCACTGGGGTTTCTTACAGGATCCTGGGTGAGGGATTATTTATGAGAACACAGAATCTTTACCAGTGGTCACATGTCCCCTAGTGACATTAACTGTCTATAGATACTCAGGTCAAAGTTGAATCTCAAAGGCTCTCACCCCAGGTACCATTATCTGTCTATACATCCCTAGAAAGTAGTAAAGCTTCAGGGACCCTTCTCCCAGCCATGTCTGGGGATTGGTAGGCCCAATTTTGGGGAGGACTTATACAGTGCTATGAGATCAAGAAAACAACGTTGTTAGCATATGCCAGAGCCAGGCTTCCCCTTCAGTCTGCTCCATTCTTCTGCTCTTGAATCACTTCCACTCTCTGTCCCATAATGTGCACTGATCCTTGGAGGGGCTCTATAAATGCCCTGCATATGGCTAAGCGTTCAAGAGTCTCTTGTCCTCAGAACACTGATCAGTCGTGACTCTGCAGTCACCATTGCCCACTGTAAAAAGCAACTTCACTGAGGAAATATGATGGCAGCACTAACTTATGGGCATAAACATAACTATTCAGGAGATGACTTAATGGGTACATGATGTCCGTTTAACAAAACAACAGTAGCAGCTTCCCTACCAGGGCTTATGACCTTCACTGTCTGGACTTTTGACCAGCTTTACAATACAAGATGTGGATTTCCACTGTGAAGTGGGCATCAAATTCAATCAGAAAGCAGTTGGGTGTCTCTGTTACTAACTCACCACTATTGTATCAGTAAGCACATGTTGACTTTCCAGTGAGCAGTGCAGCACACTGGGTCCACGGCTGAGTAATACTGTGGATGGAAGTTCCTCCTAGCAGCATGCCTTAAAACTTCCAGCATTATATCCGATATCCAGCAGGCAGAAGCTTTGATCTCAGTTCTAGCTTGATCTCTCTATGCTTTGCGATCAAAACATGTGATGCCATCAGCACTAGAATCTTACCATCTAATTTTGATGAGTAACTGTTGTGGCAACCGTCTGTATTGTTCTTTGTTTGTTTGGTTTTTGGGGGTGGGAGCTCAGTGGTCTCCCTGACCGATGACTTACAGGGAAGTAACATACTCCTGGCACTTGGATTTTCATTTAATGACCTATGACTTCTGGGACCACATATTACCACATAAATGCTCATAAATTAGAATGAGCTATTTGGAGTTTTCTTCCTGAAAAAAGTCCATTCACAGTAGCCTCCATCATGTTACACAGTACTAGCCTTGGGAGCAATGAGTTCCAGGTCCTGCTCTTGGTCAGCAAAGCCCACACACACGCAAAAGCAAGGCCTGAAGTATCAATATAAAGATTGTACCACCGAGAGAGACACAGTCCAGATATTTTTCCCCCTGGCTGACCACAGATGGTTGTTGCTTCTTTTTTCCCCCATCACATTGCAAGTGTCCTTTGATATGTGATTAACAGGATAAGTCATAACACTGACAAGTTGCCTTGATAAATTTCAGAAGCTAAATCACAGTGTTGGCCCCTGGGAATGAATTCACTGGAGGAAATTAGACTCCTATTGAGAAGTCGCTGGAGATTTCTGAGGTGCTCTATAAGTTGAAGAAAACTCCTGAAAAAAAAAATAGAATAACAAAGGCAAAAACTGGCTACTGGAATTCTGTTTGCACCATAAAAGAAGTAATTCATGTGAAACAGAATTAGTCCAATCAAAGAGTATAACTGTGGCTTTTGAAAGTATATTCCAATTGGAATCCACTGCCCCCAACCTTTGAGACATGTATGGCCTCAAAAGGAAATGCCATACCCACTTATCACTCACTCTTCTGTCTTACCTCAGCCCCAGAAAACCTTTCATCTTCTCCAGGACTCAGGACTCGGCTGTTGTTCTCATTTTATGGAAATAGCTTTAAAGAGAGTACCAGTCAGGAGGTTGGTGAGTTTCAGGGCAGCCTGGGGTACGTGGTGAGTTTGAGGCTAGCCTGGCTTGTGTATTCTGTCTCAAAACATCACAAGAAATCAGAAAGGAAGTAATGGGAGAAGGAGAAAGAAGAGACTGAAAGCAAGGAAGTCAGGACCGTGAGGGACTGGCCCACCAACAGAGACAGTGTGCTCGATCTATTGGGGGCTCATCGAATCCAGCTGGACCAAGACTGAATGAGCATATGACCTAACTGGACCCTATGAATGTGACTGGCAGTGGGGACTGACTGAGAA
>JAQHUG010000217.1:2866264-2879194 GCA_028555095.1 Dicrostonyx torquatus
ATTTTTGAGGAAACACCAAAGTTTTTCTGACTGCCTGCAGTGTTTTACAGACCAAGCGCTGCTCCACGATCTCGCCAGCACTTTCACTGAGTTCCCAGGTCTTACTGCTCTTAACTGGTTTTACTTTTATTTCTGCCTTAACCCTCCTAATGAATATGAGCAGCATCTCATTGAGGCTTCCCCTTGCACCTCTCTAACGAACAGCGGTGTCATGAGCTCCCTTGTTGTTTGGAGGGATTTGATGAATCAATATCTAGAAAAATCTTCATAAACAAGGTTTAATTTTGAACACGGTTTTCCTTTTCATTTATTTACTTATTTATTTTGCTGTTGCTGTTAGTGGTGGGGAGGTGTGTACACGCACACACGGGCATGGGAGCACGTTTATATGTATGTGGTTCTGAGGATCAAATCCAGGAACTCTTGCATGCTAAGCAAGAGCTCTAAAACTGCACTGTATCCTCGAACCCTCTGGAGGCTTCCATTCTATTCATGTATGCATCTACAGGATGCAGTACCATGATGTCTTGCTTATTGTAGTTTCTGTAGTAAGTAATTACTCAGTAAGTAAAGGTGATTTCTGACCTACCCTAGCCACTTGAGTTCATTCTCAGAACCTGTGTAAAGATGAAAGGAGGGTGGGAAGGGAAGCAACTGCACAAAAATAATCCTCTGGCATCCTTAACCTGTTGCCCCGACCCCTGACACATGCACACGCACACACACACACACACACACACACACACACTGATTTAATTTGTAAAGGAAGTAGTCCTAATGCTTCCTTCTGAGAAGTATGAGTGTTGAGGCCCTCCCACCACCTCGATGTGCGGGTGGGCAGGTATCGCTACAGTGAGCGAGTATACGGTGGAGAGAGGGGAGAGGACGAAAAGAGGCAAAACCGAAGACATGATGGTGTTAAAGAACAGCTTTATGTGAGAGGCCTAAAGTACCACGTGAAGTCATGGCAGTTTCCAGCCCAAGCTACCACAAAGAGCCATGTGTGAGTCTGTGGTCTGGCTGCTGCCTGAAGCCATGTTAATGTCTGAGGGCCATGTAGAGCTGGCCCTTCCCCTCACTGGCCACCACAAGTGGGAGAGCTGGCCCTGGTTGCGTGGAGAGCTAGCGAGCTGACCAACTCAGTTACCACCCAGGTTCAGAACGAGGGCTTTGAGTTGGTCTACCCTAACAGCTACCCCGCTTATGAGCTCCTGGAGTATATGAGCAACCATAGCTGCAGAATCCCCATGACTCAAAATAACAGCAGGATTTCTGAGAGGAGTCCCAGTGAGGCTCCGGTATTGACGGTGTTGCAAAAGACCTCGGAGCAGACCAATGGCTCATTGCAATGAACATTTGCGAGTACAGATGTTGGGGAAAAGGGTATACAGTATGACACACGGAAGCTCCAGTGCCACTACAATGAACAAATACATAATAGAGAAGCCGGAAAGATGGAGGAGCAGAATGGCGCATGCGCAGCGGAGCTGGAGCAGCAACAGCTGTGACGACGGGGAGAGAAGGCTGAGGCTGATGAAGAAGTAAGTAATGCCCAGACAAGTCCGTGAGATTTGGGGACGTAGTGGGTTAGGTTAGCAAGGGTGGAGATATAGAATTGGGAAATGAGTGGGTTTGGAATATATGATGTGAAATTCCCAAAGAATCATTAAAAAATTGGGAAATAAAGAAGTATGAGTATTCTAGTAACTAGAGAGATATTAGCTGACTTGGAAGACATTAAGGGTGAACCCCTCCCTCCTAATCAGCTTTGAACCCCACACCCCATTCCCCAGGTAATACTACAACAGGAAGTTTCACAGGTGTCTGCCACTTTAGTATTCAAAATAGCACACAGAAAAGTGGGGGGTCCTAAGGCTTTGCTGAAGGCCATTAAGGGAAAGCCACCTCTCATCCCCCAACCCATCAGCAAAACATAATCTGAGTCCTACTTCAGGTCTTGGGTTGAAAACTGATATACCATACTGTCCAAAATACTTCATACTGTCATGGCCCTTATTAGGAGGGGCCTGAGAACCTCCAGGCCAGTTTTGGCCCTCAGAAAAGCTAACTCACCTGAAGCTTTACTGCAGATACGGGAGGAGCAATTATTCCCTTGATGTGATGATGTTCTTCCCCCTCCCCAAGTCCCCTGTCTTAATGCAGTTGCTTACAAAACTCTGCTAAGCCTGCCTGCTTTTCTGACTCGGACTCCAAAGTTTGAATTGTTCCTTCTCTTTGGGAAGCAGGCAGAAACCTAAGTACTCTCAAACTCTGGGCTTTCCTTCTGCTTCTGTAAAGACCCCAGCACTCCCCAAACAACTTTCTACCGACTCCATTGTTGGACATGCCTGCTTTCTTGAACCCCAGCTCAAAAAGGCAGCAGCTGCTTTCCAGGAGCTGTCAAGATTTACAAATTTGCCCACTTTGTGGTCTTTCTCTAAAACCTTAATAAAATGATCTTCAAGGGCCGATGAGATGACTCAGTAAGTAAAGGTGATTTCTGACCCACCCTAGCTACTTGAGTTCATTCCCAGAACCTGTGTAAAGATGAAAGGAGGGTCGGGGAGGGAAGCAACTGCACAAAAATTATCCTCTGGCATCCTTAACCTGCTGCCCCAACCCCTGCCACATGCACACACACACACACACACACACACACACACACACACACCCCAATTTAATTTGTGAAGGAATGCTTCCTTCTGAGTCTGTTTTTAAATTGTCTTAAAATATGTGATCAATCCTGTAAGTCTCGACACACTAATGATATTAAATACATCAATTCATAAATATGAACTGTCTTTCTGTGAATTAAGGTCCTCCTTCATTTATTCACCAGTATTTCCTAGCTACCTTTTGCCAGACTAAAGATGTTTCCTTCTATCAATAGTTTGCTGTCTTTATCATGATTGGATTTTATAGAAGATTTTGCTTACATCTGGTATAATTAGTTGTGTGGTTTGTCTGTTTTCTATGAATATGGTGCATTACAGAAACTGCTTCCAGATGCTAATCCGATGTGGCCTTCCTTGGACCAATCCCTCATTTTCTTTAACTGTGACCAAAGTCTGGAATGTGCAGGATAGACGTGAACAGTGCAGCAGCAGTGATAATGTTGGGCCTTTTTTTCCTCAGATATTGGCTTATTTACTCTTCACATAAGGACTGAGAATCTAAAATCACCTGAGCTTCACAGAGGATGAGCCCTGCTCTAGAAATGCTGTGTTACTAACTCAACCTTGTGAGCTGCTAAGCTGAGTGGAAGTGTCAGGTTCTCAGTGAGGCAACCCAACTCCACGCCCTGTTTATCTTACACATTCCATTCTGTCCATTCCTGTTGACTTATTGGTCCTCTTAACCCGAAACTGCGTCTTCTCTTTCTGCTTTGCCTCCCCATCTGTGTGTAGAACCTGCTTTTGACCACTGAAGACGAATGTAGTTGTTTTTTTGGACAGAGGTAGAAGTTTGCTCAATTTAGATTCAGGCTGACGCTCCATATGCCACGATCCATAAAGCTAGCTACAAATGGGGTGACTGAAAACAGGTCACCAATACAAATTGGATTTAAGGAGAAAATGTACAATTTCTTTCCCTACAGTAGAGAATCATTAACTCACTACCTCTAATGCTTGTATAATTCCTGATGTTTGGGAAGACTCCCTCAACTGTCTCCCCTGATCTCCTGCAGTCCCTCCAGCAATAGCTGCATCAACAAGAAGACTTTTCAAAGAAACCGGGCCTTAAGGAGGCTGCCAACAAATGGGTTTAACAGTGCTGCATTTGCAAACACTTTTCCAAATTATTCTTATATGTGATTATATTGTCTCATAATTCAAGAAAGAAGCAATATTAAGTATGTAGATAAATAAAGGATGTAGAAATATTAAACATGTCATTTAGAAACCTATTTTGAAGGAAAACAGTCATTAAAATGATAACTTCACTTTCTAATATTTTGTTTTCTTTTTAATTCTTTTTTTTCTATTTTGTAGCAACTATTTTTCCAGGATCACTTTAATTTATCATGTATAATTCTAAGTTTTTTCAGGTAAAAAATATTTTTAAAAAAATCTCAATAAGACAAAGAGAGCTTTGAAAAATCTACACTTAAAAAATAAAAAGCAAACTATGTTTTACAAGAAAAAGCATTGCCATTCCAATTAAATCTGAGTTAAAATGAATTAAACCCTTCAGTTGTTTCTAATAAATTCCTTGGTTCTTGCCAGTCACTAGTAGGTTCTGTCTGAATATTTAGGTATTCAAAATCTACCAGAGTGAAGCATGTCGGGACTCCAGATCTGAAAACTAGTGGCAAATCTTCAGGAGTCAGGCCCCCAGTTCTAGGGCTATGCAGAGCATTTCAGAGGAAGGCTTCCTTTGGTGAGAAAAGTTGAAAGAAAGGAGCCTGATTCAACTCTCCCTGCCCTACATTCTTGTGCTGTCTGCTCTGCTTTGTCATCAGGTAAGCCAGTGACAAGTAGAAGCCCCATGATTCTCCCCCACTGCCCTTCTGTGCACGACACGACTTTGCATTGCTTAAGGATAAACAGGCTGGAGCTGCATATGGCTAACATCTCTTGTTCGAGCTGGTGCAGGAAGAGGTTGCTGAGCATCTGCAGGTCTCACACGGTGTCATGGGCAGTAAAGGAATGACAGGAGTCGTTGCAGACAGCATGGAGCCTACATTCCTCTCTTTGCCTGAAAATCATGGATAATTAAATTAACATGGATTGAATGCAAAGCATTAAAAACAGAGACATTAGAACAGAAACCCCCATCTCCACATGGGATCACTATATCTACCTGTATTTGGGGAAGCAATAAAAACCAGAGGAGAAAAGATAATAAAAAAGAAAACAGTAATGAAAACTTATATTTGCATAATTTCTTCCTGCCCCAGGATTCCAAAGAATATATTTAAAATCATATAGGAAACTCTGGCATGGAACATGTGACATGTAACTAGTGGAGTTCATTAAAATGACAGAGTGCTCAAAGGAGCAAAAGACACTTGGACAAGCTGGGATTGCAAAAGCCAGAATGTCCCTTTAGAATGGCAGGCTTACTCTGTTTCCTTAGAACTCTAAATCAGAAGGATTAATTACAAATCTACTCCCACCATAATTTGGAAGTGGTGAAACACATTAAAAGAGCAGTGATTGGTTACATTGCGCTAATCCGAAAGGATGAAATTCACGCCATTTGGGAAACTGCCAAATAAACACTGGATCCTCCCCTTGCCAGTTCCCAAAACAGAGAGGAAGGACAAGACCTTTGTCTTAGGACCCCAGCATCATTAGGTTTCCCAGGCAACTCTCCGATGCCCAGACTGAAATTCATACTGTGGGTATGAAATAAGGCTGCCTTTTGTTATGACTTTGGAAGACGAGTGTGGCACAGATGTGAGCTCCAGCTGCTTCGGCAATGATGTGCAGGCTAAGGTGGCCTGCTCTTACTCAGAGACATTAGAGTGCTTTCTGCTACTTCTCACACCAAAGCAAATTCAAAGGATACATTTTGCCTGACGCAAACAAGATTGGTAAAGATTAGACTGACAGAGAATGACCATTTCCACGAAACCTGACATCTGTGATATATCTCCTTCCCTTTCCACTCAACAAAATCTTGTGTATGCACAAGGCAGACGGTTGCTATTACACTAATGGCGTGGCTTCAGCTGCCCTCACTCATCTGCGGAGAATATGCTACAGGACCTTAAGAGGAAGCCAGAAACTACAGACAGTCCCTGATCCTTCATGGTCTATGCATGTGTTTTCCTAGCAATACATACTCATGATCAAGCTTCAGTCTTCCACGGGAAGGAAGGACTCTAAGGATTCCCTTTGCCCTATTTAGTTCACCAGTATTACTGCTCCTAAGAGAGGGCCCTCTATTGGATAAAATGTGTGTTCTCAAACTCAAGCACTACTATCTCCTGGTAGTCACTTTGATTGACTGCTAAGTGATTGACTGGGAGGTAGCAAATACAGTGTGGATATCCTGGACCAAAGGGTGAGTCATGTTCCCCTTTAGGCAAAATTTGATGGTATGAAATTTCACCTCTCTACTCAGAATGGCATGTAGTTCAGAACATGTGTTATTTTGGGAACTTTCCATTTAATAGTTTCTGAATAGTTTTGACTGCAATTACCTTGAAATTCTAAAAATGAAACTCGGGTTAGGGAAGACTAATCTCCTCATAATGATCTTAGTGAGTGCACATGCAGGTGTCTTCCATAAAGTTTTTAAACGTATTACTTGATTTCAATCTCAGCAACTTAATAGGTAGGTCCCACTTCCATTTACAAATAGCGAAAACAGAGTTCGGACTGGTCATTGACTGATCACGTGATGACTAACCAACTGACAGTGGCCCTGAAATGAGGTCACCCATTGGCTGTCCTTTCTCCTGGAGCCTCAACTCCCGATAGAAGCTCAGAACCAAAAGAGAGAAAAACATTTTCTACTCTTAGTTTCATTGAGAGAAAGGAAAGAGACCATCTTGAAAAGAGAATAGAGAAAGCCCAAGATCAGCCCCGTGCCGGAGAGACTGCTGTCACTCTTTGTGCCAAGTTTTTAACAAAAAGAACACCCTCCTTAGTAGAGGTCAGGGTTTAACTATCTTAATACCAGGGTGCTTCCACCCTGTTCCATATTACTTACAGACTAATCCCAGCTCACCACCTCCGGTCCTGCTCTCTCCACCTTTCCCTCCCCGCTCCTCCGATAACTTGCCTTCTGAATCTCTGACTTCATGGTTGAAATGTCCCCTCTGGTCATTGCATCCTAATCTCCTCATCTGTAACTTTAATTGTAAGCCAAAGGCACAGTAAAATGAAATGAAATATCAAAAAATAAAGCATATATAAAAGTGCTTGCTATATATCCAGGCGCAGTGATTTCCCACCATTCTTATTCATTCCTAGGATTTTCCTCTGTTTTCTTCTTCCACTTGACTTAGAGTGCTGTGTTCATCTTTGTCCATTAAAATGCAAAGTTCAAGATGATGCAAAAATTAACCATGGCCCCAACTATAACATCAGACTTACGTTTAAAGATAAGCAAATTACACACTAGTTAGCAATCCACAACTTCTATCCTCACCCTTACAAATGCTAGAGATTAATCAATAAACTATGTTGATAGACTTTAATACAACCCCTTCCTATATTTATACATCTTTAAAATTAATGGCGAATAATTAGGTAATCAATTAGTCAAGTAATGAATTTTGATTTTGATACAATTGCAAAAAAATGCACCTTCCGCTGCTGAAGGTAGGTGAGATGGGGTATTCAGGGGATTTAAATCCTAATGTGAGAATAAGAGAAGCAGTTATATAAACAAAACGACTGTGCAGAGAAATAAAACACTGAAATTTGAAACCCATACCAAAATAAGAAACGAAAAAAGAAAAACCAAACAAACAGAAGATTCTGTGCCCAGTAGTAGATCAGAGAGGAACAGAACAAGTGATTACCGACAAGCTTCTCATCATGAGGCCTAATCATGTGTTTTTATTTAGTGCGAATGTGGTGATGGCCAAACTGCTCTAAAACACAGCCAGTGGGGCTCCAGGATCAGTTAACTGATCCCCAGCATGACTGGGATTTTCCGGCTGGTGTTAAGTTTAACAGTCTTGAAAGGTGTTGTGGAGTTCAAATGCAAAATAAGTCCCTCCCTTGGAGGGACTTCTGTGAATTACTTGAAGACTCAGGCATTTACAGCTCACAGGTTCCTTCATTTGCTAGAGGGTATCGTTATCTTTATAGTTCTATATAGAAAACAGGCAAGTGTCCCAGGTCATGCCACCTCCCATGAAAACTTGGTCATGCACTGTGTGGTGGGATGAGGAGAGACCCAAAAAACTCTGCAAATGGACAGAAATACCAACCCTATAAAAAACCACGCTGCACGTCAGTTTTAGAGGTCTGATCCCTAACCCCAGTCGTAAAGAAATTCCCGTAGAGAGGGCTTAGCACTTCCGAGGTCTACTCCCCAAGTCTCTGAGAGTATCTCTATGCTCCAGGAAAGACACTCTGGAGACCTTTCCTCCAGGCTGGATGCCAGCACACAAATGCACAGAATGCAGAGGCAAGCTTCATACTGGAAAGATGTGCTGTGGTTTATGAAACCAACTTCCCATGAGCACATTTCCTAACAGGCAAACATAGGTAGCAATACCTAATGAAAACCTGTTTAGGAGTGGGAAGTCAATAATACACATAAAATGCTCAGTTCATAATAAATAAGGGCTGCCAGGAAGACAGGAACACTTTTTTCTTCTTTTCTAGGACAAAATCAGAGAAGGCTTATCATGATGTTAACATTTCAGTTGACGACTTATTATCTGAAATGTCACAAAAATTCAGAAGCAAACGTTAAGTGCTTACATTTGTAACAGTGTTTGAAATATTCCAAAATTTTATTTTCATCAATTGCTTTGACTTTTTGGACTGCAAATTATAAGCACATTGGTATCATTTTAGACCAA
This sequence comes from Dicrostonyx torquatus, assembly GCA_028555095.1. NCBI lineage: Eukaryota > Metazoa > Chordata > Mammalia > Rodentia > Cricetidae > Dicrostonyx > Dicrostonyx torquatus. Next base: position 2,874,759 of record JAQHUG010000217.1, read on the forward strand.
TTATTAATAATGTTAGAAAGCATGTTGATATGAATGTCAAAAGATTGGTGAGGATATTTCCCTGCAAGCAATAATTTAAAAGATTTGTAAATCTAGGCTCTAAACCAGTAAAGGATAAAACAATAAATGACACTGTTAAGCTCTCTCACTAAAGAGCTTCTTCCCCTCCGGCCCTCACGACCTTACCTCAAGAGTAGCCTTTGCTGCTTTATGAGATAACTAGTAGGAAAACTTCCACATATAGTAATTGTCTAAGAAAATGGAAATACGTTATGTATGTTTAATTTGCTTGTCCTTCTCAAAGACAGGTTCTAAGCCATTGACAGCATCCTATAATCAATGCGGTCCGGCAGCAAAACTAACAACATGTTCTGTTAATTGGTAGTAAAGTAATTTTAGTCTAACAAAATTTGAATTAAGTCTGTTACAGCTTAAAAGCAGAGCAGAAAATCTGAGGAGATGGCTTGACAAGTGAATTCCTGCCACATTAGCATGAAAAACTTTCTGATCACAGCACCCACATAAAAACGACACAGGTTGTGAAGGTGTGGGACCCCAGCACTAAGGGTGGAGCCAGGCACTTCGCTGGATTTTATTGGTCAGCTAGTCTAGTTACATCGATGTATGCAGGTTCATGGGGAGACTATGTCTCAATAGATAGGCTGGAGCGTGATGGCAAAAGTCACCTGATGAGGACCTCTGGCCTCTGCACACACGTGACTACAAATACAAGTGCAATCATGCACATGCATGTATAAATACACACACATAAATATAAAAAATAAATGTTAATAAACACTTCATCCTTTCCTTTCCGAGAAGGTGCTCTCTTGGCTGAGGGTTTACAGTCTGTCATCATCTAAAAAACACTTCTGTGAGGCACCAAACAGGCTTCAGGACTCAGCTTTGAAAGGCAGCACTGTAAACATCCCATGTGTAAGACACTTCTGAGTAAGATGTTCTTGGGATGTTGTGAGGAGAGTGGAGGTGCTGAGTGAGGTGCTAAGGGTTTGTATTCAGGTCCTGCTCTCACCCCTCAGCACGAACTTCCCCACCCATAAAACGAGGATGCCGCCTCTCTCATAGGCCTCTCAGAAGGACAAAAGAAAAGAAACAGTAGAAATGCCAGGAAACAGACCCGCCACTGCTTACAGACCTGGCTCCTCTTGCCAATGAGCTGGTTTTCTGGCTTTCTCAGTCATGGCCCTCAGACTTAGGACACCAAGGATGTTTAACCAGAGGAGTTTTCTGCTATGCAGTAAGAAAATATAAGTAATTATCTCAAGCAAAGCTATCTAATTATATCAGGGGCCTCTGATAACAGCATAAACCATGAATGTGGAACCTAAGCACTTTATTATCAGAATCATAAAACACAAATATAGTCTGTTATCACATTATTGCAAATTCTTTGTTTTATAATACAAAATTGGGAGTGCTTTCCAAATTGTCATTTTATACTCAATATAGCACTGATAATTTCTCATATTGATATTAAAGTTATTTCATAATATCATGCTATTTCACTCCTGAACTTTTTTTTCAGCATATACTATAGTTTACACATACAAAAACATATTAGCATTGAGATTCCTGCCTCCATCAGTAATTTTCCCATGTTATGTGCCAATTAAGCATCTAACTATACCAGTAAATACACACAGGGCCATGTGAATGTAATTCATACCTGTCCGTAATGAGTCCCTCACAAACTGTCTCCCGCTGCTGAAGCACACATATGTTTAACTTTGAGACAACCCTGCCAGAAGACTGCCTTCAAAAAAAATCACACTGCAGACAACGTCCCAGCAATTGCTGCTTTTTTTTCTACTGTATACTTTATGAATTGCCTCATCATAATTAACTCCAGCCACTGGAATTAATTACTCCAGATGATTTGGAAGCCAGTCTTCTCCATTCCCCTGAAATTCTCTGACATCATCTCACTAAGCAGGCGATGGGATACAGACAAAATTGTATTATCTTTGAAAAATGGAACATCTCTTAGCGTTTGGTTTTATTTTGATGGCGTTTTGGGAGAATGGGAGATATACAGGGGCTAAAAGCTAGGAAGATTTTGTTCCAATTTTATTTTCAGAAAATGATTTGTGTTCCACCCTGTCATGTCACATACGTAGGGAAATGTGTGACACGGCTAGGGTCTCACACAGAGTGATGGCTGAGCCATAGGAAGAAGTCAGATGATGTGTTCCACAGAATACCTCTTCATACTGCGATGGCTTGGGCTCATGATCTCGAACACAAGCGAGCATTCTGTTCGGCAGTAAAGTCAGAAAGCAAAACAAGTCTGTGTGACTTTCCTAAGGGGCTGGGGAGGTGATAGAGTCAATAAAATGCCTGCTGTGCAAACATGAGGACCTGAGCTTGGATCCTAGCATCCCTGTGAAAAGGCGAGGCCACGCAGCACGTGCCTGTGACTCCAGCACTGTGCAGCTGCACAGGGAAAACCTCCGATTTGCTGGCCGGTCTATCAAGCTGAATTGGTGAGCTGTAGGTATACTGGGGACCTTGTCTCAAAACGTTAAGGTGGAGGGCAACTGAAGCCAATGGCCAATGTTGTCCTCTGACCTGTACACATACCGCATAGCTATATCTAAGAAGGAAACTTCGATGGCCTTTCTTGTACAGAAATCACAGAAGTATACTAGGGACTGCAATTCTTGAGGCTGCAACAAGCAGGACCCTAAAGACCTCAGTGTGCTCTTTGGAGGAAACGTTTGCTTAGGATAAATTTATCCTAGTTTTGTACCACTTGTCCACACAGTCGGCCTTCCCCATTCCTCCACCTAAATCTGCTATAGTTAGAGAATAAATTCGTGTAATAGGAGGAAACTATTCTGTACCAGAAAGCTATAGCAAGATATGGAAACTGTTTTGTTCCAATTTGCTGGTTTTGGCTATTAGAAAAAATTTCACTTTTTAAATGATGCACATATTTTGACATAAAAGGAAAAATATAAATAAAAAGGATAAAAGTAGGCCTAAGTAAGCTCAATATCTTCCCGTGTCTTTTCTGGGAGTGTCTGAATACAGCAGAGTAAAATTAATAAGATCTCTTAGCTGAGTCCTCCTGGATTCAGATGCCAAGGCAAGGTAAGAATTAAGAAGAATCACTAAAAACAGAAAGAGGAAGTAGAGTGAGAACAGTCATGGATACAGACCTGAAACCCAGGAAGATGTAGGAGGAGGAAGGAGGACTGGGAAGAAAAACTTCAGATGTGGTGTAGCTTTGGTGAAGACTTGGCAAGAATAGGCAGGAGCCACAGTATGAAGACACACTGTCCAGAGACTGCAAACCCCCGGACCATTGTATGCTTAGTCTCTGGTTGGGATCTGTTTTGCAAATGTTTGACATCTGCTCCCAAACTCAAGCAGATTCTGAAACCACCAAAACCAGATCTGTTGTTCCCTGTGTGATCCCCACAGACCAGAGCGAGCTCACTGATTATGGCAGGGCTGCAGGCACCACTCTGCAGGCATTGATCCCTGTCTAAGTTAGGGTTTCTATTTCTGTGATAAATCACCATGACCAAAAGCAACTTAGGGGGATGAAGTTTATTTTACTTCCACTTCCACATTACCATACATCCTTGAAGGAAGTCAGAGCAGGAGCTCAAGACAGGAACCTGGAGGCAAGAACTGAAAAGGAGGCCGTAGAGGAATGTTACTTACTGGCTTGCTCCTTGTGACTTGCTAAGTTCACTGTCTTATACCCCTGAGTCAGTACATACTGTCCAGGGGTGATGTGGGAAGTCCTTCTGTATATGTGTTGCTTTTGTTGGTTAATGAATAAAGAAGCTGCTTGGGTGCACATCTGGGCAGAATAGTGCTAGATGGGAAAACTAAACTGAATGCTGGCAGAAAGTAGGCGGAGTCAGAGAGATGCCATGTAGTTGCCAAAGGAGAAAAAGGCCTGTGGAAGCGTGCCCGAATCTTATCAGTAGGTCACGACCTTGTGGTGATGCACAGATTAATAAAGATGGGTTAATTTAAGATATAAGAGCTAGCTAGCAATATGCCTAAGTAACTGGTCAAGCAGTGTTTTAATTAATACAGCTTCTGTTTGATTATTTCAGGTCTGGGCAGACAGGAATAAATGAGCAGTCTCCACCTATACAGGGTAGCACCACTTATGGAGAGCTGGGTCCCCCCACATCAATCATTAATCAAGAAAATGCCTCCACAGATCTGACTACAGGCTAATCTGATGGGAGCAATGAATTCATCAATTGAGATTCCCACTTCCCAGATATCTCTAGGTCTGTGTCAACTTGACAAAACCCAACCAGAAAAATCTCCTTCCGGGGTGGTCATGTGGAAACAAGCAAATATTCTCACCCACAAAGCCAAGTATCTCCCACCCAAGCATTAACCAAGCTTAGGGTGAGGTGCTGTAGACTAGGGTAAAGTTCTTT
>JAQHUG010000217.1:2879639-2964089 GCA_028555095.1 Dicrostonyx torquatus
CCATCCCCGCCCCCACCCTCAATGGACAGCCATCCACAGACCAGTTCACGGAGCAGAACCAGTGTGCAGAGCCCAGCCCCCTCAGAACTGCAGAGTACTAACCCAGAACAAAACTGGTCATCATTTTTTTTCTTTCTACATTTATTTATCTCATGTGTGTACATGCAGGAATGTGCCACAGACCGTGTCTGGAGGACAGAGAACAACTTGCAGAAGTTAGTTCTCTGTTTCCACCATGTACCACCCCAAAGACTGAACTCAGGTCATCAGGCTTGGCAGCAAGCACCTTTATCCATTAGCCATCTCACCAACTCCAAACATTTTTCTCAATAAAATAAAAGTCCATGTAATTTTATACAATTTTAAGCTACACATGTAATGATCTTATTTAACAGTAAAGAATAATATTCTTCTAAATTTAGTCTTGAACCCTAATCCATTGCTGGAATATAAAATCATGCCTCCAACTATCTGTACTTCGTTTGCATTTGAATGATGGTTAGGCAGAAAAAGCACCTAGAACTTAACATATTTAGGTGTGCCTTCCCCTCCCAAGTATGATCCTTCTTCAGCCCTTGCCAACTTGGGAAATGATAACTCTAGCTCATTGCTCTGGCCAAAGACCTTTGGACACACTCCTGGCTCTTCTCTTTACCTTTGTATCCGGTCCATAAAGCATCATTTTGTCTCTCCCTGCAGCATCTGTAGCCACTTCAACCACTAGAGCCCCATGTCTTCTCTCGCCTGGATTCAAACTTTTCAACTGACTTCTTCCACCCTGCTCTCACTTCTTTGATGTCTCCCTTGGGGTCACCGAATGATCCCTTTAAAGGATGAGACTGGTCACCTGACCACCTTCACCGGTACACTCCAAGGGCTTATCTCCTCCTTCAGGATAAAATATGAAGTCCTTGACCTGGACTACAAATTTACCTACTCTGTCCCATTGCCACTCCTCTGACCAAATCTCAGGCTACCACCCTTTCTTGTCTTGGTCGCCAGGCCTCACTGCTCTTTAAGAAAGTCAAGCACATGACTGCCTTGCTGTCTTTGTATCTACTCTTCATTCTGCCTAGAAAACCATATCTTAGGAAGAGAGCACCCAGAACACAAGAGAGAGTCAGAAACCAGGAGAGCACAAAGCCTGAGGGAGACCTACAATCCAAAGACATCATGAAAAATGAATTTGGGGCTTCAGTCTGTTTCTTCTAAGCCTTAAAGCACAGGGCAACTCCTGTGGGTAGCCAGACTATGCTGAAGCATGGTGAAGAAATGTCCACTGGTACAGATCATAAACCAGAGGCCTTCACTACATTATGCCCTCGGTGCCCAGAACAGTATGAAGCACTGGTGAGTATCATCAAGTACATACAAATATAGAAAGTGAATTTCATGTCTCACAGCCAGAAAAACAGTTCACAGGGCCACAATCCAGCCATAGGCCCACCTGATCACCACCTTGGACTCTTCTGGGTGTCCCATGAAGGATCCTAATAAAATAAAATAAATTGTAAGTACAACAACATTTTCTAGTCTCTAAACAACCTTGTATTGCCCCTCCCTGCTCACTATATTTTTCGCAAATACCTTTACTCATATTTCCAGTCCTTTTTATGTTCTGACTCACACTGCAAAATTAGCTCCAAGGATTTTGCAGCTTTCCTCATCCCATCTAGACTCCTCTTTTCTCAGAGACATTGTCTTCATAGTCGTTTGCTTTGTGATTATATCTCCAAGCCCCTTATTGTGGTAGCTTTACACAAGTCTAATCCTACTCAATTTTAAGCTCCTTGGATCGATAGTCACACAGACACACACACACTACACACTCATGCAAACACATACATTTGGTTTTTTTGAGACAGGTCCCTCTGTGTAATCTTGGCTGTCCTGGAACTCAGTCTGTAGACCAGGTTGCCTCAAATTCAGAAATCTGCCTGTCTCTCCTTCCCAAGTGCTTATTAAAGGCTTAAGTTACCACCACCACCTAGTGATATTTTAATCTTGTTTATAATCCCCCAACGCATAGAACAATGCCCTCCCAGGGTAGATAGTCGGCAATATTGTTCTAGTCAGGAGAAATGTATGGGATTAAGGCCACAGAAGCCCGGTTTGCTAGTTCAGTAGCTGCTCCTTGACCCCATCCTAGGTGCTGGCTCTCACTAATCCTTCATGAGATGCACCTCAGGATTTTTGGTTTTCTCCTTTTTTTAATTTTTTTCTTAAAACAGCTCTTTGATCTGATTCATGTAAAACTGATAATAGAGAACTGAGTTAACTTTACAGGTTGTCTGGAAGCTGGGAAGTGTCAGAGGCAGGATTTACACCTGGACCATCTTCACTGAGAGCTACCACAGAGCACAGCACTGGTCAGCAGTGTAAAGATTATTCTCACAAGGGCCTCTTTTGTTTCACCCCTTCATGTGGATGCTCTACAGCATGGTACACAGTCCGCATGCTTGTAGGGGCAGGTGCAAGCCAGAAAGAGTGATTTTCTGGGAGGCAGAGTGGCTCCACGTGCTCCATTCAAAGCAAGTCCCAAATTTTTGAAACCCCTTCTCCAAGTTTTCCTTGTCACACCATGAGATGTCAGCTGGGAGTCAGACTGACTAATCCTGAAAAACCGACTTCCTTCCTTCTAAGAGGTTAAGGGACATAGGTCAGCTAATGTCAACAGTGATCCTGACTTAATTGACAAACAAGGTGGTCACAACTGTTAAACCTGACATGGGACCTACACGGACAGCACACTGGCCACTCAGCCTTCGGGTCATCTACTGATGGCAAGCCTCACAGATTACACAGTGTGCCTTATCATGGGCTCTTACACTCCCCAGATCACAGAGAATTTAAATAATAAAAAGGCTCTCTAAGACCATTGCTAAAAAGTTTACTGGTTTAAATCTAGCTTTCCTTAAACATTTAGATGTCTGGTTTTCTGTGTCTTTAAAAGGAAGTCTTTTATCCACTAACAATGAGAATTAAATTCCAAAAAAAAAAAAAGGAGTGGATAGCTGGTTACGCAGAAAGTAAAAATTATTATTATTATTATTATTATTAGTAGTAGTAGTAGTAGTAGTAGTAGTATCTCAGGTGCACAAGATGAGCTTCAGTATTGATTCTAGAACATTTTGCTCAATTCTTAACAATCATCACCCTGAGAATAAAGGCAACACATCTCAGATTCCAACTGGCAAGGCTGACATTTGTCACCAACAGAGGGATTAAAGTAAGGTCCCCCACTAAGAGGGAGCAGGGTTTATAACGAGTAGCACAGACACATGCACCCATAACAGAAACTAGGAGGGGGCAAGCCTGTGATTTGTCTGTCATCTGAGATGAAGCAAAGGGGAGGGTTGGTGTGGTTTCATTTGAGTCAAGTATCAGAAAGTCTGAATTTCCGTGCAGCTCATTTGCTTTTATTACCGAGTAGACTAGGAAAGCACGAGGACGGTTTCGTTTGCCTGTGCCTGCTGCTGCCCTGCTTTTGGTCATTCGATTATTTGATGTGACACCCGACACACAGAAAGGGTGTGTTCTTCTGCTCATGTCTCAGAGCTGGTAGGAGAAACACAGGGAGAAAGACTGCACAGCTGGTAGTACAGTGAACCCAAAAATACCCAGAACCGTACCAGAGGGAATAGTCATCAACACGAAGCGAACAAGCACCCAGGCTTTCGACTGCATGTGGCTCACAGAGCAGCAAGCACTCCTGCCAACTCCTCTCTACCCGCGCACTGAGCTGCAGACAGCATGCTGTAGCTTGCATCATCAGTTTTGATGAATAACGCACTGATAAGCACTGCAGCCAGTATTCCAGGAGAGCGGGAAGCCAGATGTCATCTGGACCTCCAATAGTTTGAACCCTGGGTCTCTGACAGACACTGTTTGAGCCCTGCAGAGTGGGCAAGGCCACTATTAGAATCTGGGGTACGGTATGGCATTGTGGAAGATGAATGAAATCAACTTTGTTCCCAGCACGAGTGAGGGGGTCTATGCCTAAATTGGATTGATCAGTAAGTCACTCGGTGGTGATGCAAGCGAGGTGAGCTTTAAACTGAGATTGGTAGGGAAAGCTCATACAAATATACAGAGAAAAAGCCTTTTGGGCAGGGGCAGGGGGATGCATTTTTACAGAGTTCAGATCCACATGGCTCCAAACGGGGATGGTTATGGACAGATGGAATGTACTCCCTCCGCAATGGAAGTCAGAGGCAGTTATGACAGATTTGAATGTCGTTTTAGTGAGAGCATGCAGAAGATCCACCTCTACCCTCAACAGCCCCCATCCCCCATGCATCACATGCTTCAAGCATTTCAGCAGGAGGGCCGCACTGATCATGTTTAATTCCATCATTACAGGTAAATGTTCAAAAGGATCAATTAGACATGAGTTTCCTCTACTCGCTAACTGCAGACCTACCCCACGTTGTTTTATGAGTGAAACCTGGAGTTGGAGCAACAATTGTCTTTGCTCTATTTAATTCTTCATCTAGACAACAGATTTTTCTGACCCTAAATTCAACAATGGTCTCTGGCTCCACCTCAATTGCTCCATCTCTGCCTCTCACCTCCCCAGCAGTCTGGTTCTCCTTTGTCATCCTAGTTCTTTCCCCACTGCTGGGTCTCCCCCTACCCCGCTGTTCCATGTTCTTCCATGCTAGTCTCAGCCTCTTATACACAAACTGTCAGTCTCTAGCACTGAACTCGGGTAAACCAGAGACGTGAGCTACAAACACAGCTCCAAAGCTGTCTCACTGGGGAGAAGTTGAATCATGATACACAACAAATAAGGGGTTCTCGTACATTCTAAAACCCACTCTATTTGAATGGATTGCTTCGGTAGACTGAGGCCCAAAGGAAATCCTATATTGCCATCACTGGAAATTTGCAGGCCCAAAGAAGTATGCTTGCAAACCAAGTGCTGGGTGAGAGCAAGAGAGGGACCAGAACTGACAGGCCAGCCAGCTTGACCTCATCAGTGAGGCCTAGTACAGCAGTATACCCTGTCTCACAAAATAAGTCAGGGGAAAGATAGCAGACATTGAGCTCTGGCCTCCACATTCACATGCACACATATGTATTCAGACCCCATGCACAGGATAATGCACACACACACACACACACACACACACACACACAAACAAACAAACACACCAAGCTGTCACTATGGTCTCAGTTTGAACAGCAACACAATGGGAAAAACTCAGATGATGTTAAAACAGTTTCAAAATTCCCCCAAGTATATCTCATGAAATGAAATTTTAAAAGATGATCTGAAACACAATCATAATTAGTCTTATTAAATAAAAATCTCAATGTCAAATGTCAGGGAGTGAAAGCTGAAAGATCAGAGAAGAGAAGCATCCAGCCACTGGAGTTCTTACCTCTCTGAATGCTCAGACTGAATGGGTGAACCTGACTCTACAAGTCCTCAGACTAAATGCTGTCTCTACAGAACATCAGACTAAATCCTGAGCTCCTCTCTCCTCCACCTTATATTCCTCTCTCTGTCCCAGCCATATCACTTCCTGCTTCCACCTCCCTAGTGTTAGGATTAAAGGTGTGAGCCATCAACGCTTGTCTCTGTTTCTCTTTTAAACTGATTTAATTTTGTGTAGCCCAGGGTGGCCTTGAACTCACACAGATATGTCTGCCTCTGCCTCCTGAGGGCTGAAATTAAAGGTGTGCACCCCCACTACCTGGCCTCTATGGCTAACTAGGGGCTAGCTCTACATTCTGATCGTCAGGCAAGTTTTATTTGTTAGATCACAAACAAAATATCACAATGATCTGTACCCAAAAAGATGTGAGACAGCCAGCGAATGAGCACAATACTAGCCGGGAGGTGGTAGTGCACACCTTTAATCCCAGCACTCAGGAGGCAGAGGCAGGTGGATCTCTGTGAGTTCAAACCCAGCCTGGTCTATAAGAGCTAGTTCCAGGACAGTGAGAAGTGTCAGTCTGGCATGCTTGAATCACTTGGTAGATTGGTTTGTAAGACAAATTGCCAATATGATATTTTATCTCCCAAAGGTCAGTAAGAGAACTTTTTTGTTTTGTTTTTCAAGACAGGATTTCCTTGTGTAAACCAGGTTGGCCTCGAACTCACAGAGATCCTCCTGCCTCTGCTTCCTGAGTGCTGGGGTTAAAGGCATGTGGCCACCACTGCCCACTTCATAAGAGAATTTCTTTTTCAGAGCTCTATTATTATCACAACTACCACATCATATCTCCACCACCATCATATATCACAAGTGTTTATATGTGAATATAGGATGTACAAGTGCATGTGTATGATGTGTGTGTGTGTTGATGAAGGCCACTTGTTTATTTCCCAGCTGCCTAGACCCAAAATAATCACACAGAAGCTATATTAATTACAACATTTCTTGGCCAATTTTTAACTATATATGCTTAGGCATATTTTTAACTAACTCTTACATCTTAAATTAACTCATAATTCTTGTCTGTCTTAGCCATGTGGCTTGGTACCTTTTATCAATGAGGCATTCTTATCTTGCTTCCTCTGCATCTGGGTGATGACTGCAGACTGAGCCTTTCATCTTCCCAGAATTCTCCTATTCTGGTCACCCTGCCAACACTTCCTGCTTGGCTAGTGGGTGTCTTATTGAGCCAATACAAGTAACAAATCTTTACAGGGACAAGATCATTGCATTGTCCCACAGTAAGTGTGTGCATGTATTATGGATACGTATGATGCACATGTGAATGTATGATGTACATGTGTGTGTATGGTCTATGTACATGTATGTGTTCACTTGTGGGAATGGGGATACACACATGCCCTGTAAATGACAGTCATAGGATAACCTTTTACATTGCATGAAACAAAATGAATTGTTTGCCACTCCATAGGCCAGGCTGGTTAGCCCTAGAGCTTTCATGGATTCTCCTATCTCCTCCTCCACCTCACTGTAATCACTGGAGTGCAGAAAGACACTGCCTTGCCTTGCTTATGGGGATCCAAGAAATTCAAATTCAATCCTTTGTGCTTGCAGGGCAAGTGCTTACCCACTGAGCCATCTCTCCTGACTTTTAAGCTTCTAATATTACCTATAGCCCACCTACATACAAATTTCCCTTTTCCCATAGAATTTTGTACAATTTTTTTTATAGCTGGTTAGTTCTAACCTGAATACAATTAAGTAGCAGGCTGTGTGTGTCATTTCTTCTACACCATACACAGCCAATGTTTGTTACTGCTTTACAATTTTCATTTTTTAATTAAATAACTTTTTTCATCTATTTTACATATCAGTAAGTCTTCCCTCCCTCCTCTCCTCCTATCTCCCTCCCTCCATTCCTCCTCCATCTCATTCAGAAAGGGACAGACCTCCCATGGGTTTGTGCAAAGCACATCAAGGTGGACAGGATGCCTGGACTGGCTGGCATCTAATATAAGCATATTGGTGACTTCCCTACTCGTCATCAGAGATACTCTATCCAGCAAGTGATGGAAGCAGACAAGCACTGCGCTGAGCTCTGAGAGTCTTGCAGAAGAAAGGGAGAAGGAAGTCAGGGGGGTCATAATGGGGAAACCCACAGACACAGTTGACCTGAGTTAGCCGGAGCTCATGGACCCTGGGCCAACAGTCAGGAGCCTGCTTTCCTTTTATAGCACAGAGAAAACAAAAGGGAGGCCCAAGCCAAGCAAATGGTTAACACTTGCAGGGACCTCGGGACCTCAGTATTATTTGAATGGCAGCAGCTTCTCTATCTACTACTCAAGCCTGACCTCCCTGTAGATAAGATTAATTGATAGACCCAATTATTATGTTACTGCTTCTTTCCAACAATATCAATCTAGAATGAAGCCTGCTTCCTCCAATCCTTCTCTGAATCATCCAGCCAACGTCTGGTTCCTATAATGAAGTCTAGCACAGAGTGGTGCACACTCTCCTGGCTGCAGAGCACATTAAGCTGAGATCTTAGTTAGAAGTGGGAGACCATAATGCAAAAGCTTTTATTTACTACTAAGGCAGATTTTCTTCTCTTTAATTTGTAAGGAAAGGGAACCGCAGATATATCCATAAGGGGTAGTGCTTGCCCTGCATGCATAGATCCCTGGGTTCAGTCCCTAGACTGCATAAATTGAGCATGGTGTAGCATTCGGGAGGCTGGGACGAAAGACTGGGAGTTCAAGTCATACTCAGCCACATTGTAAGTCTGAGGCAACCTTAGGATACATGAAACCTCTCTCAAAAAAAAAAAATAAGAAAGGAAGAAGGAAAGGAGGGAAAACTAATTTATGAGCAAAAGTTAGCTGCTGAGGAAAACATCATGTGGAGTACCCAAAGAGGCATACACATTTACTGTAGAGAAACTGCATTGAAAAGCAGCCAGATCAGAAAAGGAGATCAGGAAAGCATCCACATAAGAGGGCTAGCATTGGTTAGATTAGTTAGATGGTTAATAGTGGTGACTGAGACAGGATGTTGGAGCCAAGCATTGATAAGGAAATAGCTGGTTCTTTGTCTTATGGAAAGGTCTCAGTATGCCCCCAGACAACTCGCCCTCCAGCTACCCTTTCTCTGTGTTGCAATTAGTGCAGTCATTTCTTCTCTTGGCCATTTCTTCATACAATAAGAAACATTTGAAGCAAACAAGAAGCCAAAGAACTTGAAGAGATGTCTGTTCTACATTATTTGGTTTGTTTCCTTGAACTAGCAGGCTAGCCTATAAACTTCGGTGTCAAAGTGAGATGACTGTCTGTCTAATGAAGGGTCCCTGGGCGACACTGGATTCAGGAGCCTATGCTGTTTCTCTTGCTTTTCTCTGCTAGATGGTATTTTCCAGAAATTCTGATCTCCAACTTGTAGTATCAAAAGCTATGATTGGAAGGTGAGAGGAAGCATATGTCTAAGCATGCTAACACAATTAAGTGAAAACCAAACATGGCTTACGTAGAAAAGAGAAAACAGATATTGCTGATGGCTCAGAAGAAAATACATTACTGAATATGCTGTGTGTGGACAAATGAAGCGTTTACTTAGATGGAGGTATAACTGTGGGAAAGTACCTTTCTTAAACATGCATTTTATTCTAAAATCAGTAATAAAGTAGTTTTAAGGGAACAAAACATTTGTTTTTTGTGGTTATTCTTTGTTTTTTGATTTTTTTGTTGTTGTTATTGGTTTTTTTCTTTGGGTTGTTGCTGTTGTTGTTTTAAGACAGGGTTTCATGCAACCACCACCTGGCCATAACATTCATTATTAAGACTAAAAAGTATTAGTGCTATGAATATAAGTGACATTCTCTCTATGCTAATGGGAGTAACCCCAGGCCCATTGCTGTGATCACTCCCAGCCATGCAGGTCACTATTGACACCTGGATCTCATGCTCTCCATTGTCAACCTCTCAAGAAGCATCTTCATGGTAGTTCCCCAATAGGTTCAGATGCTCATTTTTGTTCTAAAGTGTATTTTCCAGGGAACATTCTCAACTTGTGGAACCTCTCACAGTAGCTGTAGGACATGTCCAGGCTGGCTAAAACCCACCCTGACTCAGATTCTGAGATGCTTTCTACCTTGAGCTTCCAATCTCTGCACTTTCAGAAACACGGGATTCTGGATCCCATTATCAGTTCTTTCCATGTTTTATACCCACACCTAAGAAAGATCTCATTAAGTTTGCAATGGGGTGCTTGTAAATGCTGCTTTTTAGAGAATTGGGCCTAGCATGCTGAAGGCCCTGGGCTCAATAGCCAGCATCACTATTGGTCATCAGTGGTTCCACTGTCTCCTGAGTGTCAATAACCAATAACCACCATGGCAGCTAATAAGGAGACCCAAACAGGGAGATCTGAGACACACCCAGAGCCCACATAAATCAGTGCTCTGGTAAGTTCCATCCTGTACCAAGTCTCAGGGGCCTCACAGTCTTGATTCCCTGCCCAGGGATGATGCACGATGATACACACGGAGCACTGGGGTTTCTTAGTTGTTAAGTTCTATGATGCCCGTGCCTTTTCTTCCACAGGTTCAGAATGCTGAATTCACATGATCAAGTACTACCTTTTCTGTAGTACTCCTAGCACAGGACTTACAATGATGCAGTTGTAGTGATTAAGTAGAGAACTTAGAAAATTCTCCAGTGCTCGGTTGTCAGCGTCTGCCCCTTGCTTCTTGTCTGCGTGTTCCCACAGCATGCACAGTTCCGTCTGCCGGGCAGAGCAGAACACTATTTCATCCTCAGGGACAGTCCTTCACTGCCACAGGTACCAGCACAGCAATAACTCCAGCAGGACTTCTGGAAAACAGCAGTATGTCACAGCAAGACGAGAGGCCCTCAGAGGACTCTCTAAGGGTACAAAAGAGTCCTCCCAAGTTCTGGCTCTCCATTTCTGTCTCTGTAATAAGTTGTTGAGGTGGAGTCTCTCAAAAAAAGATCCTGTTTATTCTAGAAGTAGAATTTAAGAGTGTGAAAATTTTAATCAACTGAACAACTTTTAAAATTAAATGGAATTCCATTGGTAGCTAGAACCAATCTTAAGAACATTAACTATTGCTGGCTGAAGGAAAATGAATAGAATTTTAATCTGACATAAAAATATGTTGTAAAATCACTGATTGATAAAGATTCACTTAAATTAGATCACTTGCTGACTCTGAAACATGAGGTGAACATTATCCAAATATCATGCCTATTGTGTAAAAGAAAGGTACCACCCACAACATAAGACACAAACATCTGTTTGTGCCAATTTGTGACAAATGAGGTGTGAGAGGGCTCACTGCCGCTTTCCTGCACTTGGGCAAGAATTTGGGGAGACTGAAAAAATGACTCTCCAGGAGCCCTGATGCTGATCCTATTGCTGGTAGAACCCTGGGGCACGTTGGCTAGCCAGCCCAGCAAAATGGATAAGAAAAGACACCCAAGGTTGACTTCTGGGATCCACATTCGCTACACATAAATAGACATGTACACACATGTTCACATGTTCACAAATGGACAAACAGGAAGAGAGCATAAGACTTATATATTGAACATGCATGATTTGCATTTGAAAGTGCATTTTGTTTATTTTTACATTAACTTTCCCCCCACTCCACTCAGTTCATATATTTTTGCAAATAAAAACTTTCAGACATACGTAGAGAAATAGTGCGTAAATCATTAGTGTGAAATTAATGAACATTTACACAATGAACACACTTCCACAGTCATGATTCAGACAAAGAGATTTAATGTTACCACAAACAAGAAGGCCTTTTTGGGCTCCCATTCAACCCCTGTCCATAGCCTCATTTCCAAAATATAACACTACCCCAACTTGTAACATCTGATTTGTTTGGTCTGACTTTTAGGTTACATAAAAGAAATTATATAGTATCTTTTAAGATAAGGTTGATGCATCTGCAATTATGAAATGATGAGTTTGTAATTATACCCCTCTTTTTTTTTCTTAATCAAGATTTGATCAAGTTTCGGTACCCAGGTTTTTTATGACTAATAGAAAGAATGTGAAGTTCTGAATGTCAGTTTTCTCAGAGGTTTGCTTTTGTGTCTGTCAATAAAGACTTCATATTTTCAGGGTGGAAAAGTTATAGACCGTGTGTGTGTGTGTGTGTGTGTGTGTGTGTGTGTGTGTGTGTGTGTGTAAAGAAGAAACACAAGAGCAGCCTTTACCTCTGAGAAGGACCTCATAAAGACTACCACTCATACAAAAAGGGGCTAGACTCATTGTGGTGAGAATTACCTGTGAAATGTATGTGTCCTTTTTTTTTTTTAAATATTTACCTTTTGAATACAACTGATGTTACACATTCCCTGAATGTTTACAGTAGTTGGTTGATGTACCAACTTATCCTGGCATGTCTCTATGACAATCTGCTTACTACACATTTAATAGTTTTAGTAGACTAGGCTAGCTTTTCTGTTTTTCATTACATCAGTAAACTGCAGCTTTCAAAAAAGCTTTTCACAGTGTGTATGAGTATTCAATCTTATTGGTGCAATCCCTTTTTTCAACAGCTTCGTGTGTGTGTGTGTGTGTGTGTTAATGCTTCATCAGTATAGATTGATATTTGCATTATTTAATTTAGTCTGGTTTACAGTCTTCCTCTTTCTCATTGGCACTGTAGAGTCTTTTGTTTTCTTTGCCTGTTTTGTTCTGTTGCCCTTATTTTTTCTTTTGTGTTTTGCTTGCCATTTTGAAATATTAGACAATCATAATATTTCTTTTTTCCTAATACAGACATTTAAGAGTAAAGATTTTATCTCAAAGCAACGCTTTAACTTTAACCTAAAGATTTTAACACATGTTTTTGTTATCACTGAGACAAAATATGCTTAATTTTTACTTTTAGTATTCATTTATTGTTGTAAATAGGCAGAGAGGTGTGTGTGTTGTGTTCCCCAGCCGCCAGCTCCCAAGCCCCCAGCCACTGGCCCGCTCAGCTACTGGCTGCCTGCACCCGAAATAACCACATGACAAACTGGATTCATTTAAACTCTGCCCAGCTTATTATCACTAGCCTTTTCTTGGCTAGCTCTCATAATTAAACTAACCCATTATAAAAGTCTGTAAGTCAACAACGTGGTGACATACCGCAAAGGTCTAACCTGCATCCATCTGCAACAGTGGCTTGTGGCTTCTGACCCTTCCTTCTTCTCCTCCCAGAACTTCCGTTCTGTCTACTCCGCCCACCTAAGGGTTGACCTAACTATAAGCCAGGCAGGTCTTTATTTAACCAATCAAAGCACAGAAATACAGGTGGACCCTCCCACAATTTATGAATTTTGGAAGGAAACTTCTAAACAAATGAAGATTTTGTTATCTGCCTCATTATCGATTTTAAGCCTAAATCCATTCTAATCAAGAAAATGATTTTTTGTTTTTTTAAACTTTCCAGTTTAGTCGAAGTTGACTTCACAACAACATAGATCGTTTTAGTAAGTCCACTGTGAACATGGGAAAGCATGTGTATCAAACAGCGCTGCTCAATGCAATTCTACAGTTGCGACCGTATCTACAGCTGCATTGAACAATGCTCTATGTGTTGGTGGAGCAAAAAGTACTTAATTGTGTAGTTCAAATATTTCTACTTTTTGTAGTAAGTTTTGTTTTGATTCTTGTCTTCTGTTACTAAAATCTTTGCTTGGAATGTACCAGCATTACAGATTTGCCAGTTTCCCCTTTGAATTTTGCTAAGTTGGTTTTCCACAGAGGCTTTGTTATCAGATGCACTTCTGTTTCAGCCTGATACAGCTTTCTGAAGAGCCAGTCCTCAGCCCATTCAGATTGCATTTTCCTTGAGGTCTGCATTGTCTGACATGAGTAAAGCCCCTCTAGCCCCCCATTAACCCAGACACAGTATTATAATGAACGTTACTTAGAGTCCCTTTTCTAGGTTGCTCACTGGCCTCTTTCTGCCTTACTTACTAATTACTCTGTCTTGACTCTCAAAGTCTTGGCACTCTCTCATGGTGTTCTCCTTTCTCCTTATCTGTTTTTGAATGTCAGACACTTTGGGTGAAAGTGCAAAACTCTAGTGATGCTGTCCTCTGACATAGATGATTTACTTTCATTTCTGGCAGTCAGAAATCTGATGGTTCACTCTCATTTGGTCTGGATGGAGAAGGGATGAAGGTGAATTCTGATTTCTGAGATAACCATTTTATTCACCTCTCCCGGGAGAGCATAAACTTGAGGGTCTCAGGTGAAGTCTGCTATAATTTCCATGTGGATTCTGGATTTTGCTTACTTAGCTCCCCACATTCTTGACTAACAATCTCATTTTGGTTTTTCAACATAATGGAGGCAAACTGACAAATTAAGCTTCTCATTGAGACTCCCATGTTTTCAAAGTATAGCTTTCATCATCTCTAAACTTCAAATTTCATATCTGCAACATTACCCTAGTCCTCGACTCAGCATCTCAGCATTCAAGCTTCGCTTATGCATGAGTCTGCCAAGGGACCACAGTAAAGAAAGGGAGAACAAAAGATTAACATAATCCCAGTGCACTTGCCTTTTCCTGAATTTGTGGCCTGTCAAGTACAGAGAGCCTTGGTACCTGGCCCTAACCCTAACCTTCCAATTATAGGATTAATGTGTCCTTTAAAGAGTTCTAAGGCTCTTCCCAGTTTTGAAGCCTATGCTTGACAGAAGGGCTAATAGCAGTTACCACAGCCTGAAGCAGAAACAATAGCCACACACCTCTAACGTCACATTTCTGGAAAAGTCTGCACTCTACTCATAGTGCTAAAGCAGGGAAGTAGGAAAGGTTTTCCTTCTTTTTGTGCATTGCAGAATATTCACACGTCTGTTTAATGTGAAGGGGGAAAGTATTAAACGAGAATACCCTAAAAGGAAACTTAGGAGAAATCAATTTCTGTGTCACAGCTGTGTCCTTCCACTTGCAGTTTCTTTATTTTAAAATATCATGACAGCTCTTCTTTTGCAGGCATTGTCATTGAGGATGGAGACAGGTGATGCCCTGCCAGCCCTTCTTAGGTCTTAGAAAGGAAATACACAGTGATTGGAAGCTGTATAGAATTTGCAATGAGCGCGGAGGTTAGTGCACGGTGATATTTGCAAAGTTTGCAGCTTCAGCCTGCTTTTCTGCTCCTCACCTCTGCTGGAAATAGCCCCTTTCTACCATGGCTCCTTTTGCTATCTGCCTTGTAGCAGGATTCACTTCAAATATAAAAGCTGGGGCTTTTGGTTCCTTCAAATATCCAGTTCCTGCTCCTGAACTTTTGTAGAGCTTAGAACATTGGCTCTAACATTGATAGTGAATTTCTTCCATTAAGAATTAGAACTCAGCCAGACGTGGCGGCACATACCTTTGATCCCAGCGCTTGGGAGGCAGAGGCTGGCAGAACTCTGTGAAACTACATCAGCTTGGTATACAAAGTAAGTTCCAGGACAGCTAAGACTGTTATACAGAGAAACCCTGTCTCAGAAAACAAACAAAAACTCAGTGACAGCAGACTGAAATGAGTTTATCTGTATTTATTGTGAAAGTCTTTATGTTCTAAATAGTTGCTGACAAAACAATTGTTTATGAGACCTAATCTCATGTAGGCCAGGCTGATATCTAATTCTCTATGTAGCAAAAGATGACCTTGAACTTCTGATTTTCCTGTCAGGTGGACCTCCTCCTGGGAATACCAGCTTGTGCCACCAAATCTGATTTCTTGTAATGCTGGGGACTGAACCCAGAGTTTCATGGATGCCAGGCAATCAACACTCTACCAGCTAAGCAACAACCACAGCCTCCAAAACAATTATGTTAAAAACCAAACTGTAATTTATGTAATTACATGTGTTTATATAGCATTTCATGTAAATCAAAGCACAGGAGTAATTCTTTCAATTTATGGATGGACAGTTTAAAATAAAATATAAAAAAAGAAAAAAATACATGATAAAAGTAGAGGCCGAATATGATCACATCACAACCAGGGTGTGTGTGTGTGTGTGTGTGTGTGTGTGTGTGTGTGTGTTCTGTATGTGTAAAATAAACATTATCTTTGCCAGCTAATGATGGAGAGCCAATTATTGATGATTAATTCCAACAAATTCATGCTTCATTTGCAATTATCTGTGTTTATTTGCATAAAAGTAATTCAAGTAAACTCCATAAACATTGTGTCCTTCCAGCCCAAGCCACTGTACTCTGTGCTCTGAAAATCATACAGAATGGTGGTTTGGTAACTTTGTGCTCAAGAGCAAGCATTCTGAGGCCTTAAGACCATAATACATTGAGCAAGCAAAAGTACAAACCAAGATTAAAGAGAAACAAGCAAACAAAACAAGATTAGTTTTATGATAATTTGTCGAGGCAAGCATTGCTTCGGGAATTTAGTGTGGGGTAAGCACATTGTCAGGAAGTAACAGAACCCATGAAGAAGAGTACATGGTGCCAGAGGAAAAACCCAAGGGGAGCCAATGGAAAATCAGCTAGAACACAGCCCCAAGGCCTGTGCCCCCAGACAGGTTCACTTAAGTCCAGCAGGAGGAGGTCGCTTTCACCATTGTCCTAAATGCATCACCCAAACTCTCAGATAGGTAGACATTTGCAGGTTTAGAAGTTTAACAAAATCTTGAGAAAACAATGCAGTTTTCAGCAATATTCTAGATGCAATGTATCAAAGCTATCTGGAAACCATTCCTGTGGGAAAGTAAAATGTTTCGAGTGTGTTTTGAGATGGCAACACATGGGGAAGACATTGTATTTGTATGTGCATGAACAGTATTAAAATTCAAGATAAAAAGTCTACACGATATTTTCTATGTGCTTAAAGCCAATGCTTGATTTCAGGCAGGTTACAGATGATTAATGCTTTAGGGACATTTGTCCACTGCAATGCAATAACCAAAATGGAGACGTGAGAGGGTCTGTGCAGAGCATCTCACTGGGGTGCCACTGCAGTAGTCCAGGCATGACGAATAAAGAGTGTGGTCTAGGGCAACGAAAACTGGAATAGAAAGAAAAACGTAAAAAAAAAAGAATGCAAAATAATTGAAAGGCTAAGATAAAAATAAGAAAGTCCGAGGGAAAAGAAATTTAGACTACAACCAAGATTTTGTTTTCATTGTCTATGCTGGGGGAGGGGGTACGTTTTGTGCCTATACACAGATGTAGGAACACATGTGTAGGTGAACATGCACATAAGTGAGAGGACCTGCAAAGATCCAAGGTAATGTTTGGAATTGTCCTCAATTACTCTTCTACCTTGTTCAGTGAAGCAAGGTCTCTCAGTTAAATCCAGAGCTCACTGATCGGCTAGTCTTACTAGTCAGCTTGCTCTAGGAACCCCTGATTCTCTTTCCCCAGTTCTGGGATCATACTCTGTAATACCTGGCTTTTTACGTGGGCTCTGGGGATGTGAATTTCAGTCCTCACACCTGTGAGACAAGCCTTTTAACCCATGAGAAATCTTCCTAGCCCCACATTAAAAAGTTTAGTACTTAAAAAGCAAAGTTTCTTCTTTGAGTAAGTAATTTAGTATTCCCTTTCTATACCCAACTAACTTGTGCGGCTTTATTATTTTTTAATAGAATGTATAAATGGAAGTTTCTGTCCTGGTCCAATAGACATTCAGTCCCCAAAAAAGCATACAGAGGCTTATATTAATTATAAACTGGCCTTTTAGCTCAGGCTTAATTTAACTAGATCTTACAACTTAAATTAACCCATAATTTTTTTTTATTTTTTTTAATTATTGTTAAAAGAAAAATTTACATTTACTCCCCTTATTCCCGGCCCTCCCGCTCCCCCACTACCCCACAACCCTCTCCCTGCTTCCTTAAGATGGGGCAGGATACCCTGCCCTATGGGAAGCCCAAGGCCCTCCCCCCTCCATCTCGGTCTAGGAAGATGTGCATCCATATAGAATAAGTTCCCAAAAAGCCAATACATGCAGAAGAGCTAGGTCCCGGTGCCATTATCATTCTTATTTATGCTTACCACGTTCCTTGGTACCTTTTCTCAGTGCAGCATTTTCGTCTTGCTTCCACTGCAGACTGACCCTTTCCTCTTCCCAGAATTCTCCTACTCTGGTCTTCCTGACTATACTTCCTGCCTGGCTACTGGCCAATCAGTGTTTTATTAAACCAACATGAGTAACAAAATTTTTACAGGGTACAAGAACATTATCCCACAGCAAGAATGAACATAGATTTCCAAAACTACTATAAAAGAAGTTTCCAAAATGTTATTTGAGGGTAAAGTGTTGAGGTTTCACAGTGTTGTATGATGTCACAAGCATGACATCTGGAATCAGACATTTTAGTTTGCATCACAGGCCATCACTTTTTAGTTACACAACCTCAGCCTTAGATAGGATACAAGTTTCCTGGACTAGTCTCCATAACCTATAAGAGAAGAGCAGCCACCGATCTCTTCACTAAATTATCATGAGCAATGAGTCAGACCTGGGCACAAGATGCTAAAAGTGTGGCTGAAGTTTCTCTTAATTTCCTTTCTCTGCAGTATCACGGGGAGCTGAGAAAATGCCTATAGTAAAAGCTTGGGAATGATGTTTCTTTTTTTCTGCATTTTTTCCAAATAATTCTGAAAGTCATAATCAGGACTCGCTAAGTTGTCAAGGTGGCCAATGCTCTTACACTGTGAAAGTCTTGTGAAGGAAGGGCTTCTACAGGTCTCACTGCTACACATCAGAGGCTCTGTTGTCACCACCATTGGTGACCAGATACACTGAGGACTTTGAAATGACACCATTGATACCAGCCACTCTTGGTGACTACCACTGCCTGCCCCACCTCACTGCAATCTCCAACACTGTCCTAACTCCTGTGGTCCTCACCAACATGGCCACTGATGTCAACGATTCCTCCACCTTGTGGTCTTATTGTCCCTCACAGGTAGAAAACTGTGGTCTTTTATGTGGTCTTTTACTTTTATGTGGTCTTCCCTTTCTGTTTCCCCATCCTAAGGACTCAGGTTTAAGTCTTGGCAAACAGCCTACCGACTCCTTCATGGAACAGGTTCCAGGCCATGCTCAGAATCACACCTTCCACTTAAAATCCACGTCTGGTGCTTGAGGATCCTGAGGCAGAACTGTTTCGGATCTTCATCATGGAGGACTTAGCATAGAAGCACGTGAGAAAGAGCCAAACAGGGTGGTAATCTCAGCACTTGGGGACAAGGCAAAAGTATCATGAGTTTGATGCTAGCCTGGGCTACACAGCAAAATTCTGCCTCTTTCTAAAACTGATGAAATGCATATAAACAAATACTAATATGAGGGTATGTATTTACTATGACAGGAAGCTAGGCAATGAGCAGAAGGAGGGGAGAGTGAGGGATTTAGGTAAATAGAAGAAGGTAATGTAGTGCACTTTCAATCCCCAGAGATTGATAGACCACAGGACCGGAATCAGATGGTTGGTTGTCTCCGAGTGCCCCGTGAAAGTGTTTCCTCACACAGTTTGTGGAACCATCAACAGGACCAGAGGCTATTCTGGACTTGGGCCAAGAAAATGAAAGTAGGTAAAATGAGTGTTGTTAACATGGAAGCTAATAAAGCCCTAGGGGAGAGTTATAACCTCACACATTGGAACCCACATCTGAGAACATTGGTGAACGGTAATAGAAGCATAAAAATATTGGAAATGTGGAATGAGGTTGTTTTTTAAGTTGATTGGAATAAACTGTAATGGAAAGGTAGGCCGTGCTGAGAGAGAACATCGCATGTTTCCTTCCTGTCCTGAGATTCGATTATAATAAGTCAATGCAGTCTCATAGAAATGCAGCAGCAGGAATAAAAACCACTTCCTTATTTAAAATTACTATCTGCTTTGATGTGGAATTGGATTGCAGAGAACAATATGAAAGAAAAAAAGAAGTCATAGAAACTTCAGAGATGTGTTAAAAATGTAGCTTCAAAAGAATCTATGTGGATTAGAGAAAGGAGAGATTTGGCCTCCGTTTCTTGGAGACTTGTCTATACAAAGGTACATGAGCATCTGTTTTAGTAGGGTCTCTATCTGCAGTTTCTATCAGGACAAAGGGTCCACATGGCTTACAGCATAGGACAAGTGCTCCATAAATTAGTTTCTACTCTCTCTGTCTTCCACATTTCCTTGGCCAATAGTGTGTCAGGCATGAGCTCTCTGTTTCCATTTTTTCCTTCCTATCAGTAAAATAGTAAGGTCTTCATCACCCCAAGTGAGCTGTCAATATCCAGTGTGGCCACTAAGGAAGATGGGAAGATAAACATGGCCTAGAGAGATCTCTTGCCAAAAATAAAACAAACAACAAACAGAGAAACAGTCTAATAACCTGCAGTGTAAGAGGCACTTTCACTACTGAGAGAGCATCAGTCCACAATGGAGTTGGAGTTCTAACATGTAGACCACATAAGAAGTAGGCATGGGCCTGGGGCCATAGCTCATATGGAATGCTTGCCTAATGCATACGAAGCCCTGCATTGAATCACCAATGCTGCTTAAAATCTGTGATCTCAGTACTCCTTGCTCCATAAGCTTGAGATAAGCCTGAAATGCTGAAGGCCTGCCTCAAAGAAAAAGTTCAAAGACTGGGACCATGGAATGGCGATTTTCTCGGAGTCTAATGGGGAAAATGTAGACAACAAGAGTCCAAGGCACTCTTAAGTGTTTTTCAACGACTTTCTTGTGAAACTAGCCAAACTGGCAGCTTGTTCTTTCTAACCAGCCTTCAAGAAGCACAGCCTGGAAATCCATGGCACGTAAACTAGAGGCACACAGATAGCAAGCAGAGGTGATCCTGAAAAGACACCAGAGTTGTGCATTTTTAATGTGAGATCTCTGCTTGAACTCCTTGACTGATGCAATGCACACAACAGGACCCCACATGTGCACACAACAGAACCCCACATGTGCACACAACAGAACCCACATGTGCACACAACAGAACCCACATGTGCACACAACAGAACCCCACATGTGCACACAACAGGACCCACATGTGCACACAACAGGACCCACATGTGCACACAACAGGACCCACATGTGCTATTTTATAAGCTTTGGGTAAAATCAAAAATCGTTCACATAAAGCATACTCAGCTATGACAGTTCCTTCTCCCAATGAAAGCATCTTTCACCACTCTATCCCACAAGATTTACTGTTTTGTATACCATGGTCTCAAGACAGACCTTACTAATAGCAAAAAAAAAAGAAGAAGAAGAAAGAAAGAGAAAAGAAAAAATAAATAAAGAAAGAAGTAAGGAAGGAAAGAAGAAAGAAAGAAAGAAAGAAAGAAAGAAAGAAAGAAAGAAAGAAAGAAAGAAAGAAAGAAAGAAGAAAGAAATGTAACCAAACCCACTCCTCCCCATCAGATGGGTCCTTCTTCTTCTTTGTCCATCCTCACTCCCCTCCCTTGGTGTTGCTTGCTAGCCCTGGATTCTGAACACTCTCAAGTTGTAGCACAATAAACCAGAGACAGAAGGGTATGTGGGGAGCTGCAGTGGGTTTATGCTGTTACAAGCTGACTTCATGCTACCTGCTTGGAAGAAGCTTAAGCTGCTCTTCCTGTGGCTTTAGTGGCTACATTTGATGAGTGCTCCCTGGTCTTTTCCAACCACAGCTCTGCCTTGTACTCTATCTGACCTTCTTCTCATCCATCCCCTCCCCCAGCCCATTCCCATCCCAGCCTTTGCCATTGCTTCTCAGGTGATCCATTTTATACAGTTCTTTTAAGCTGGAGGACCATTGTCTCACCAGGGACAAATTCTTTGTCAGGACACAGGGTAACTTCAGACCTCTCTTCCTATGGCAGAGGTCCTCTCTGCACAGGTGTCAAGAGACAGCAGTGAGTTTCTAGGTACAGAAGCAACTCGCCTCACTCAGCAGCCAAGGTGGCTACTCCAACACGCCTCTGCATGCCTTTCCACTTTCGTAAGCACTTGTAAAAGCCCTTCCCATCAGCATCCTATTGCCAGGTCCTGAAGTCACTAGAAGAGCTTAGCTTCCAAAGAACTACGCTGGGAATACAGTGTCCATTGCGTCATCAAACCTTGCCCCAAACCGGTATTTGTTCGCTCTGTTTCATTGAGTGCAGCTAAAAGAAAAAACCAGAAGTAGGAAGCAGACATTATTTCAGTATTTGAGAAATGCTGTGACAGGCTTGGGGAGCCATTCTAATATTTTTGAAACGTTTACTCTGCCATGTATGCACTCATTCACTCAGCAACACTGGCCGACTATGCACCACATGAAGGCACTGGATTCAGCTCTGAAATCACAACAGCGAACACACAGAGTCATAAGCCCTGATAATGGACCTGACATATCACCTGCAAGGAAGACATCTGTTGTTCCCATTTTCTTTTACCTCCGTATTTGCCAGAGACATTAGTAAACTCTTGCGTTTGGAGTTCCTCAAGTAAAATACAATGTTGTCTTCCATAGCAGCCTGTACAAGTGCACAAGACAATTACATGTATGTGTGTGAGAGCATTGTGTAACACACATGTGGTGACAACCAGTTCTTGCCACAAAGAACTGGAGAGCATGCTATGAGGCTGTTACTGACCCAAAGTCCTTGCCAAGGTCCTGTGCTATTGAAACCTGAAAGTTCACTTCATCAGAAGTGTTCTAGTAGGAGCAGCACGGGTCAGCAGGTGAGGCAATGGCATGGAAAGGACACCGGGAACATGAATTTTAATTTTGTTCTGCCACTGACTGTGACCTTGATCAAGTCTCCACGCTTGTATCTCAGTTTCCCTGCCATAAAAGCAGAAGGGCCACTACAGAAATGGGTGAACGCTGCTATGGTCTTGTCCACCTTGCATCCACAGAAGACATTGACACATGTTCTGCAGACAGGGAGACTAAGAGAGGAGCTCGCACAGAGAGTAAAGGAGAGTGCAGGAAGGGGAAGACACACACACGGGGGCTAGAGAATGTTTCTGGATTCGGTCAGAGATCCAAGAGCCATCCAAAAGCTGGAACTGAGCACGTGTGACTCTAATCTTTATCACGTTAAGTTCCTGGCAGTGATAAATAGGAATTCAGTTTTAGTGTTTCTGATTGCATCTCCCTTCAACTGTCTTTCACAGAACAGCTCTGTCCTGACTTCTTCCATCCTATAGTTGAAGAAATGCACACACACACACACACACAGAGAGAGAGAGAGAGAGAGAGAGAGAGAGAGAGAGAGAGATGTTTTAAGCACTGGGAGTGAAATCCAAGGCCTTACAAAGGACAAATAAGGCTCTACCTCTGAGTTCTACCCTTATTCCTTTGTTTTCTAACACAGGCTAACCTCAAACTTGCTATCTTCCTTCCTTACCTTCTGAAGCACACCTGGCTATAAGCTGCTGACTTTCGAATTGCAAAATACAAAATTCAGAACTTCAGTATTTTTTGCTGTGTAGCTTAAAGGTAGCACAAAGAGGTGAAACAAAACCTGTTCTGAGGCCCAGTTGGGTGCCAGGCACTACGGACAGAGCAATAAGATGGGCACTGAACATACAAAACAGTAAAATAGCCACGTTATGGAAGGTCTACGTGCCAAGCTGTTTTTGCGAATTTTTCTTTTAACTCTCAAAGAAACTTTTCAGAAAAAACCAATTGCTTAGAGGGGTAAAAATCTCCCCTAAGAATGTACAGGTGAATAAGCAGAGGATTTACCCAAAGCTACAGCCCCAGACTCCATATTCTTAACCACTAACTTACTCTGCCTTCCAAAGATGAATAAGATTAGACAGAACCTCCTGTGAAGAGGTTCACGGATGGATGAAGGAGAAAGATTCATAACTAACTGCTATGGGAGTACAGAGAAATGCACAGCCAAATTCACACAGGGCTGGAGCAAATGGGTCTGCAAGCAAGTGCCACAAAGGATGGCAGACACACAAACGTGGGAGAGAAATGAGGGGTTCTAAGGGGACATCCAGAGAACCCTGCATAGAGGTGAATCCTGCGACTTTGTTAAGCACATTGAGTGCAGGGTGACTTTGCTGCACCACAGAATCAGTTCCTTCTTTTCTAGGAGTCTCAGAGTGACCTAGAAGCTGAGTGTGGATATGAGGGTTCCCATCCCTCTGTCCATGGGGAGTCTACACGAGCCAAGGCACTGTATTATATTTCACATCAGACTCTGAGAAGAGGCCCATGTGACCAGTTCTAGGCATTCATAGTCCTTCCCCCACCCTTGTTTATGTTTAAATTCCCAAGATGACCTTTGTAATATAGACATGAAAGAGTTTTCATTCATCATTGAACTAGCCTCAGACTGATGGTACCTTTTAGGGCAATACTTTGTCTCCCAGCATCCCAGGGGGTTCTATACTGCAGATGATGCCAATATATAGAAAACAAATGAGTTGGGGTTCAGAAATGGAGCTGAAGAACTGAAGGTCAAGCAAGAAGAACGAAAGGAAGCAGCAGAACACATTAATAATGGCTGAGATGGGGAAAACATCCACTCAAAAGTAGTTCTCAAAGATTTATACTGGGCTCAGGCCTAGGCTAGAAAGTGGGATCTTATTCTTTAGTTGATTTTTTTTCACATTTTTAATAAAGTGTTGTAGAAGACCAGTGTGAGGAAGAATTGGATTTCATTTTTGTAATGACATCCATCAGTTTCTGCCCTAGTCTTCAGCTGTAACTATTTTCAGTTGTAACACAGAAGATTAATTATTATAGCAGCTAAATCAAAATATGTACGGAATTAATCCACAATTGAGTATTTATTTTTTGTGTCTCTGTGTGTTGCATTGTGCTATTATGTGTGTCATGTGTATGTGTGTGATTTATGTACTACTTAATGTAGGTGAACCCATTCATGCATGTGTGTGCATGTGGTGTATGTACTTACTTGTTAGTGTGGGTATGTATATGTGCATGCTTACAGATAAACACATATGTGTATGTGTGTATGTATGTGGAAGCCAGAGGCTGAAGTTAAATATCTTTCCTCAGTCAATCTCCACCTGTTTCTTTTGAGACAGGATCTCTCACTAAACCTGAAGTTGAATACACCCAAAACAAATGTTATTAACTTGATTTCCATATAGAAAATTCAACAACTTAGATAAGTACTGTTTTGTGGTTTTAAAGAATATCACAATGTAATATGCTATCACAAGCCATCCTTTAAACAAGATAAACGAAGACCTAGATATTTCTATCCCTAGACATTCAGTCTCTTGCTGCTTCAACATAGGTTACTACATGAGCATGCTCCTCAGAATGTAAGCCTAGAGATATTGTCTCTAGGGTGATTAAGTATATTTTATCATCAGCTGTGTTACTGCAGCCAATCAGGTCTAATAACTAAAACAAACAAAAAGACTGAGTGGTCTATTCTTTAAAAAATAAATGCATCAATGTAGTACCCAAGCTGTTAATATTATAAGAGATACTCTTTGTATTCTCAAAGGGAAGTTGTTTGGGAATAAAACTCCTAACTGAAAGAAAAGCCCAAGTTTGGAATGAGAATGATAATAATTCTATAACTAATAACTTCTCTACTGTTATTTTCAAATGGTGAATATTTTGTGCTTTGAAAGAGTTATTGTCCTCATTTTCACTTTTGAAGAAACCATATCTTTGAAATGTTAAGTGCCTTATACACGCAGCTAAGAAATAATATAACATGGACTCAGATTCAAATCAGCATGTTTTAAGACCCAGTTCCAGTCCTGTACTTACTGTCTGGTTGTAAACAGGTAGAAACATAAGCTTGCAGTCTGCGTCCAAATGCCAGACTTTGGTGCTCTCCTCAAATCCCCAATTCTCCATTTGATTCTCTCACAAACTGTCTACTTATTTACTCAGAGAACTCCTTACCTCTAGCCTTAGGTCAGAGCTGAGAGGCACAGAACCACAGGACATCAAACTCATGCACTTCATCTGCATTCTATGAGCAGACATATTTCTTGACACTTAATCTTTTGGTGTGTGTTGGTGTGTGTGCGTGTGTGAGAGACATAATGGAACAGTTTCTGACTTGTACCCATGAATATATTTTGTACTCTGTGAACTTGTGTGCTGCAGAATCCCAGCCACACTCTCTGACTCTGGTGCTTGTCTCTCTGAATTCCGGGCTTCTAGCTTGCTAATCTCTACTTCAGTAGACCTCACTGGAATTAATCAGTGACCCACCTGCCAGGACCTTTTGTGTTGAACCAATAGCTCCCAGTCTTTGGCTTTATCTCTGTCTGGTCCATTGTCTCCTGAGCTTTGAAGAATTGGTCTGGTTTTTCAAAGGCCCCCACATCAGTGTAAAGCTTTTTATAACATGAACAAAACTCCCAAAGTAAAGATGATAATGTGTGGATTCCATGTCCACAAGTCATGTCATGAGTCACAAGAGGAAGAGGACCGGCGGGAACCTCTGAGCCACATGGATGCCATGCATTGCCAAAGTTGTCTGTGTCTGGCTTATCACTCCTAACTTGAGTCTCTTTAATAGAGATCTGTGCTTCCTTCCATCTTAGAGCCTGTATGATGCTCAGCACAGAGCCCGGCCATTCAACCTCGTCACTGACTGAAGTAGTCAGTTAATTGACTAATGCAGGAACAGTTGGCAAGTGGGATTTTCACCCCTAGTCCTCTTCACCCTGCTCATAAACAAGTAAATAATGAATACCTGGTGCCTTCTATAAACAAGCATTGCCTGCCACTGAGCTTTCTGGGTTTAAGAACCCTGTAAAAGACTGAAGAGTGTCATGGAGACTTCTGTGAAGGGAAAAAAATCATAGCTAAAGACTATCTTTCCAGCTATATCTGTGCAAAACAAAGTGAGCTACACTCATGGAACCAGGAAAAGAGCAAAGAACATTCTCAGTTCTAATATGCATTTAGGAATAAATGAAAAACAACACCGAGCTTGGCAAAGGATAAGGTTGGCCCTGAGCGCTTCAAGATAGACTGGCCTTCCTCTGCCTAAACAATGGCACCTGACCACCAAAGAGTTAAGGGACACATGCATCTTTGAGAGTCCCTGATGTGTGCCTGAGAGAGGGAGGGGACTTAGATGGGGACTTAAAAGACTTATATTGTTCACAGAGCTTTTCAAGCATGGGAGGGGTGGAATTCCATCTGTTAGTTCAGCTCGGTTCACTGAACCGGTTCAGTCTGAATGGTTCACTGGGTTGTGACACCGGGTAGAAATTACAACTAATGTTTAAAACAACCTTTATGCTATCACTTAGAAAGCACTGTGGCTGGGATCGCTGCAATGTTTTCAGCTCCCTGTTTTGCTATCTGTTTCCAGGGCTTCTCTCCTCTTGCTGAAAATAGGGAAATAAAAAGTTAAGAAAGAAACTAAAAAGGAGGAATATGTTTGTTGAGCTCTGTTTTGCACATGGCCTTGATTTGCGCATGATCTCAGACAAGCACAGGAAGTTGCTAAACTTTCAGCCGTGGTTTTCATTTAACTTGGTCTCCTGACCAAGATCTCTTTGCATGTGGAAGGAGCTGTGGGTGCCTCACAGTCTCTGCAGCAGCTCAGCAGATACACTACCTTGAAGAGCAGGGAGAATTCCACTCTGTTCACTTGAACGACTTCCTGAACAATACCAACTTAATATGCTTTTCAGTCCCGGGAAGGGGGGGGGGGACACTGTATCTGATATCTGCCTAGTTTCTGCAAGCTAGGATCTGTTGCAGGCCTCTGCAGGTGGCCAAAAACTGATCTGAAATGACCATGATCTCAGTAGGCTCATTATTTTCATTTACCTGAAGAAGAAAATAGAAGTCAGAATGCAGCCGTGATGTAAAGTGACAGATGGTTACTTGGAGTTCATTTTGCACACAGCACATGAGACCGAGTGAAGCAGGCCCTGAGTGTAAAGTTCCCACTGTACTTTTCGTAGCCCACCTCAAAAGTGTCAGACCTAATTTTTACAAGGTAAAGGAAGCACGTGACCTCTGCAGAGGAACATAACGGACAAGGATGGCATTAGGACCACGTCCACTACACGCACTGAAGATCTGAGCCAAATGTAAGACGGTATTGAAGGCAGATACTATGGCCAAGGAAGTCCAAAGGCCTGGCCACATCAGCGACCAGACATTTCCCATATTCACATGCTACTAAGGCTTTGTTCTTTTTATTGGTAAAGAGCTCACCATAAGCATAAGGACTCAAGTTCAACCACAAAACCCAAATTAAAACCTGACTCTGTGTGCAGGAACCCCCAGAGCTGGAAAACCAGAGACAAGCAGATGCCTGGGCCATTGTAACCCTGATCAGTGAGGCCCAGATCCCAGGAAGAAACCGTGTCTCTGAAAAGAATGACACCAAAGGTCCTGCACGCACGCACACACACACACGCATATACAGATACACACGTATGCACACACAGTCATACAGATACACACCCTAAATTCTGCCAAGTAAAAGATCCTGACTTGTTTACCAACAATGGAAGACTGCAAGTCAAATGCAGAGCTTATAAGTAGCATTTTGCCATTTCTCATTTCCTATTCATGGCTGGGACTGATGTATTTATTCTGACATGGGCTTTCCCATACTACACCCAAGACTTGTCTTTTTCGACTGTGTCCTGTCTTCCCCCAACATCATCCTGGCTGCCATTGCAGCCACTTCAAAGAAGGTAGGCTATGCCATGCTCAGTGGAATGTGCCCGATAGCTGAAGCAATCTGCTTTCCTGGGGCCTTATTCATATTTCTGTGGCAGTTCTTTCCTCTGGACTTCTGCTGTTGACTGCCAGACTGCCCTGGCCTTGTCTGCTTGCATTTGTCTCAAGCTCAGTTCTCTCAATTGTACACTTCTCCATCAGAGAAACTGGCTGAGTAGTTTTCAACATCAGAAAGCTTCAACAGCATGGTCTTTAGTAGCATTGAGAGCACTCTGTATTGCCAGTCTTAACTAATTTTTATTAGTTATTCTTTTGTAAATCTTCTTTCCTTCCAAAGATTCTCATTTCAAACAGCAAATTGTTGGTCAAAGTAATTTCTGTCAGGTAGGAACTTGAGAATCTGCAAAGCAGCTCAATTACTAACTGTAGACTACGTACATTTTTACTTTTCTTTTAATAAAAATATTTATTACAATTTACATCTGTGTGTGGTTGTGTATGTCCACATGTGTGTAGAAGCAGTCAGAGACCAGAGGAAGGTGGTATAGGATCCCCTGGAGCTGGTGTTTTAGACAG
This sequence comes from Dicrostonyx torquatus, assembly GCA_028555095.1. Taxonomy (NCBI): domain Eukaryota; kingdom Metazoa; phylum Chordata; class Mammalia; order Rodentia; family Cricetidae; genus Dicrostonyx; species Dicrostonyx torquatus. The sequence goes on from JAQHUG010000217.1 coordinate 2,908,257, forward strand.
TTGTGAGCCGCCCAACATGTGTACTGAGAACTGAATCCTGATTCTCTGCAATAGCAGCAAGTGCTCTTAAGTGTTCAGCCATCTCTCCGGCCCCTCTGAAAAAGAAATAGTAAGATGCTTTGCATGCTCATTACTCAAGCCAGCAAACAATCAAAATATATAGTAGTTAGGTATAACTTTGTATTAGAAGTCACGACAAAGGGAAGTGCTTCTGTATCAGAACTACGAGACTAGCAGAAGACAGCAGACGGGCAGATGAAACAGTCTCAGTGAGATGCCCAGAGAGCCCTGAAATACACAGATCAGACACTGATGTGTCTGCTGGTTAACTCTCGACTGTTTCCAAAGCTGAACTGGTGACATTTAGAAAATCACAACATGTTCGAAGGTTACTGGTAAGCTTTCTAAAAAGGAAGGGAAAGAGGAGGAGGAAGGTCACACGTCACTAGCTTCTTGGAATTTCTGGAAGACAGGACTGACCATGGTGACCAGGAGTAAACAATGAACACTCTATCCTCTGAATGTGTCTTTTGTGGGAAAGTATTTGATGATGGTATGTGTTAAATATTACACAAAGTTTTAAAACAGGTAAACTCATTAAGGTGTAGTGAAGAGGTTAAAAAAATGTTGGGCTGTTTCTTGAAGAAAACAAGTATAAATGGGCCCATTTGTCCATTCAAATTATAAGACATGTCAAGATGTCTAAAACCCTCCAAATAAAAAATGAAAATAGACACTTACTGGACACCTACTGTGTTCTAGGCATGCCCCACACTTGCTGTCATTGAATCTCCACTCAGCCCTGCAAGGCAGATATGATTGTCCTCATTTGCTATGTGAGGAGGCTGATGCTCACTGAGATTAAACAGATTGCCTCAAGTCACTCAGCTGGGAAGCAAGAAGGGGAACGAGGTTCAAACTCAGTCCATTTGCCACTGGTGCCCATGCATTCACGGTTTCAACACCAGGGCTCCTGAAGAAACTACTGCAGCTGCCTCTAGCCCTCACATCCTTCAAGCTTTCCTTCCCCATATATGGGCCTCTACCTCTGAAGCGTCTGCCTCCCTGCTTTACAGAGCCCTACAGAGCGGGTCCTGGATTTCTTCCTTCACAGCAAGGTACCACTTTTTATGTTACCGCTTTGTAGGTATTTGGATTTCTTCCAAGTGTCCAGTCTTAAGCTGAAGGGCCTGGGTACAAGGGGAAACTCTGGAGGTTTTCCTGCTCTTTGACCCATGCCTGGCTCTGTACAAGATATCCCTAGTGCATATGTACCTTTAAATATGGGTGTGCAATGAACCGTGCAGAGTTCAGCAACATCTTTTGGCTAACTAGTTGACATTTTGGTTGTTAATAAAAGCGGTCAGAGCCTGGGGGAGTCAATTACAATAAAGGTTCTGAGGTAGAACTTCACGGGAAAGGAAGAAGAAAAACAAAACAAAAGAGAGTTGAAGGAAAAGTATAACAAGTGCGCCTCAATAATCATTAACTCCTATCACAACTAAAGCTTCCACAACAACCTTCCGAGGTGGTAAAGTCCATATTATGACAGCTAGTATAACTTATATACCATATATAGGCGGGTGTCCACACACACTCACATCTGAAACAAAACCATAGATTCAATGTTAATAAATACACTTAAGATTAAAGTAAATTAAAGTTACTTGACACTAAGGCTTTTATAATCATCCCTGGCAGTAGTTTTTACATCCTGAGGTATCGCAAAATCAAAGCACCTCATGCTCCAGTGCTAGAACTATTTTAGCCTTCAGAGAATAAATGACCCAAGGAGTTCACCAGAGGCACTTGCCCATAAGAGAGTCACTTCCTGGGGATCTACATGAAGCCCACTGGTGTTTTCTATCACCTCCCCAGAGGGATCCTGATACCCAGAACACCTGTCAGGTTCCTATATGGCATTTATCCTACATGGGGAGACTCTGTTAAGAGAAGTTTGAGAAATCTGAATGTGAGCTGAGGATGAAGCTCAGTTTGGTGGGTTTTTCTAAAATACAGGAAGCACTGGTTCAATTCCCAGCACAGTATAAACCAGGTGTGGTGATCACTATAATCCCAGCACCTGGGAGGTGAAGCATCTTCTCCCCACCTACATAACGAGAATTGGAGGTCAGCCTGGCATATATGTACATGAGATATGAAAGGGGGGGTCAAAATGTTACAGTCGTTTTCTTGTACTCTACATTACTGCTTTTCTTTCCTTTTCCTTCAAGAAACATTTACATTGAAAAGATACTGAGAGTCTGGGGATTATGGTGAATGCTTTTAATCCCAGCACCCAGGAAAGCAGGTGGATCTCTGTGAGCTCTAAGCCAGCCAGTGCCACACAGTGAAATGCTGTCTTAAAAAGAAAATGAAACAAATATGAGTGTTTCAGGGTAGTTTTATACATACATACATACATATATATATAATATATATATACTGATATTTACTAGAAATAGAAGGAAGATATTTTTAAAATAACTTATCAATTTACTTAAAGGTAATAAATCTATTATATGTTAAAATAAAATACACTTCTATGAGAGTAATTACATTACAAGAAGCAGTACATCAGAATCATGTCATTGTCTTCATCTAAAGAGATGGTAACTGGACTAGATTTTCATGCCCATTTATATATTCATTTTAGTATGTTTCTATAGTAGGAGTACATAAAGACACATAGAAACGGAAAGATCACTTTAATGGCCATGTCGGAAAGTTTTAAATATCTTTTTGATACAAATATCAGTACATTATCATCTCTTTGACATCCCACATTATGTGTAATGTGGAATCATAAATCATAGGTTCAATTAATACTTTATATTCTTATGTTAATACTTGGTCTTGCTTTTTATGAGTCTTTTGCCATTAAGTGATGTGTGTGTGTATGTGTGTGTGTGAGAGAGGGGGGGGGAGACACAGAGGAGATTCTGTGTCTGTAAAATCAAGTATTAATTTTTAGAAAAGACTGGGCTATTATTCAGTGGTAGAGCACTTAACATACATGAGTTCCCTACTATTACATGGGAAGAGAGGGGATTTCTTCACTAACCTGTGCAAAGGTCCTAAACACTGACATGCATCATTATACAACATTAAAAAAGTCTACCCATTAATAATGTCCTCAATCTCATTAGAAAAATATTTAAATAAAATTCAATGTGAAATACAAGTTTTTCTGGGATTCTATGTATCATTGGTAATAAAGCTGTTAGTGTCATCCTTAACATGTCAGGTTCATTTGTGGAAGGAAATATTCTCCTACACACCCATCTCGGAATATCTCTCAGTCATAAAATCAAACAAAATCGTTGTCTGTGAGGAGTGGTTAGTTTAGCTTGCAACTCAGCAAATGCACAAGTACTTTTGGTTTTGTTTTTAACCAGACAACCATTCAATGCTAGTAAGCAAAAAACTTCTTATATTTTTCCACACACACAGTTAAAAAGTTATACATTAAAGGTCAAAATGTATTACAGTGAATAATTACTACTTAGCTTCCTAGAGTGAAAGTGAATTTCTTTACATTGTAAATGCACAACACAACACTAAAGAATACAAAGACTTCTCACTCATTGAATCACATTGCTGTGCTTTCCTATCAAGTCTATTGCAACTTCTTTCGTTGTTTTATTAAAAAACAAAACTCAAGAGTTAAACATTAGGGGTTAAACCTAAGTGATCCATGGAGTGACAGAGAAATACTCACCTGCTCTCTTCTCTGCCTTCCCCTATCAAAAAAATTGCACTTCTCCTTAGTCCCCTTCTTATTCCTTCTGGGTGTACCTCTAGCTTCCTCTGAGTCAGTCAGAAAACTCTGTGATCCACTGGGGTACCTTAGCGTGGACTCTCCTCTCTGGCCCAACGTCCTATTCAATGGTGTTGTAAATGGGGGGAGAGGTGTGGGTTATGTTCCCTGCACCTGGCTCCCACCCCCAGCTGCTGGCCCGCTCAGCCGCTGGTTGCTTGCTTATGCCCGAAATAACCACATGAGAACGATATTCATTTAAACTCTGCCTGGCCCATTATCTCTAGCCTTTTCTTGGCTAGCTCTCATATCTAAAACTAACCCATTATAAAAGTCTGTATTTCACCATGAGTGGTGACTTACCGGAAAGGTCTAACCTGCATCCATCTGCGACAGGAGCCTCCTGGCGACTGGCCCACTTCCTTCTCTCTTCCCAGAACTTCCATTCTGTCTACTCCACCCATCTAAGGGCTGACCTATCTTACAAGCCAGACAGAGTCTTTATTCAACCAATGAGAGTAATACAAAATACAGGAGACCACTCCCACATCACAATGGGCAATCTGTGAGCAGCAACATAAACAAATCTCTGCTGCACAAGACACTAGCATTTTTACCATCATGGCTTTTCCACAGTCAATACCAATTAAAACACAATGAAAAGGCAAAGAAAATCATTACACTGTTTTTAAAATAGGTTTGGTCTCATGAATCCTGAAAAGATTTCAAGTACTTCTAGGTATCTATAGACTATGTACTGAGAACCAGAATTCTGTATTCCTTCTGTCTGTGACTTCAGAAACAGTAGGACCCCACAGCAAAAGCCCTGACTCTCAGCATTTAAACATTTTTCTCACTCTATCATCAGTGTTACCATGGACAAGGTATGCATACTCCCTACATGTTATTAGGAAAGTGTGTGGCACTGCTTTGTCTGCTGGCTACTGGGCCTGCCTGGATCCAGGTCCTTAGCCAATAATTACTTAAGTTCATATCTGTCTTCTTGTATCCAGCAAAGTTGAATTGCCAAAGCACATACTGGGTCTCATTCATCAAAATCCTATCACAGGAAACACGGCAGGTTTAATGAATAACAATACAGGAAGTGTTGACTTTCAAAAAAACTTCCAAAGTTCACCTTCGTTTTCTTATTGCTGTTGCTACTTTAGGGAGAACACCAGAAGCTAATGATGGCATGAAATCTAAGACCCACAGATAGGGTTGTATGCAGAGACCACCATCCAATTTCTTTGCTGTCTTTATTTTTCTCTTTAAAGACATACTGCCGTACGCCTCATATTGAGAGGCATATGGGCCATGTGGATCCTCTTCAAAGATAGTTCCTATTCTCTTAATACATCAGAGGTCAAGGCTTGCCTTAGAGTCACCAGAAACCTGTATGGGACTTGCCACACACAGACTGGCAGAAGACCTGGGAATTATTTCAACTCTTGTATGTCTTTGGCAGCATGGACTAAACAAAGTCACATGATCAAACTGATTTAAATTACCTAAGCAGATGCTTTTACAACTATACATTGGGTTTCTTTGTTTCGGGGGAAAATTAACGTATCATCCAGCATTTACGTACCTCTGAGTGTTTTATAATTTATTTTGTACATACTTTCACTCCCTTTCATAATCATAGTAACTCTTGTTTCTAGGGAACTTCTTCGCCAGTCATCAGCTGGGGAACCAACATCGTTCTGGTTGATGCAAAAACTTGTAAGCATCATCACTCCCCACTTACAGACAATGATACTGAGGCCTAGGAGAGCACATAACCCAGCCATGTAGCAGTAAACCACAGAGGTGGGACTTGAGCATAGTTATGTAACTCTGAAGTTTGAGTCCTTTCCACTACAGCACACTCTTGGAAATTTAATTTTTATTCTTCTTATTGAAAATACTCCAAATTCTTTATCAGAAGTTTGCTTCGAAACACTGTGGTTTGCGATTTGCTGTTTTTGGAAAGCTTACGAAAAGATTAAGAGTCTTAGGATTGATGTTATTTTTTTTTTACGAGTCTCAGAGCTAAAAGAAAGTGTCATCAAACCCTGAAATATTTGGTTAGAGTGACAACCCTGAAAAACTATTCGGTTAAGGCTTTAAGAACCTGAGCATTGGACTACACTACTGAAAGACACTTGGTTTTATTTTTCTTCATAACCCAAGAATATGTTTATTTTTATTTTAATATTCTATTTAGAATACTACTTGAGGTACACTTAGTAAACTAATAAAATCTAATATGCCGATTCATATTATAAGCATAATAAAAATGTGTTCAAGAACCTTTTAAGTAAATTTGTAAAGACTATAGCTGTATTCTTGGAAAAATCTATTCTGCCTTTGTTGATATTTAATGATGATATAGAAAGAATATGGGCCTTGTAATTGTGACCCAATATCTCTCTGGGTTCATGTGCTTTATTAAAAGGAAGACAAGTCAATCCTTGTAGTATATCTGTAAGTCAGTATTAATCTTTGTCAAATGTCTTGTGTCAAATTTATAATCAGAAAGTTGAAACTCTTTTTATAAAGTTTTCTCTGTGGAAATGAATTTAACTTAAAACTTCTATTGATTTTGTCCCCATATCATTATCAAATTACATTTAAAATATTATTCACTTAAGCGTTCATTTATTAACTATTTCTTTTGCCAACTATAGTTTTTGATGTAAGATAAGCATTAATATAGAAGCAAAGAAAACAATCAAACATGATTTGTCAAGTGTTTGTGACTGCTGCCCTATTCCTGCAGTTAAACCGCATTCATCCAGATGGGATTCTTGGATCTATTGCATGATCAATGCAGGTTTTATGTATCAGGACTTCGAAGAGTCAAAGCAGATATAATTATTAATGCTAAGACAGAGCCACGATAGTAGCTTACCCAGTTATCTACAGACTAGAGATGCATGAGGTAAAAGTAATATAACTAAATGTTCGATTGCCAACATCTGCGAGTCTCCTTAGTATTTCACTTTGGTGCGTACTTTCAAGCATTCTTAGTGTGCTGATGTGAAGATATGCCTGGACTCCCTCTAGAACATTGGTTCTCACATGTGAGCCGCCATCACAGTTACGTAGACAGTTTTAAAGATATAAACTGTCACCCTCCTCCACCCCCTCTGAAGTCTCTAATTCAGTAGATGTGGGAGAGAGTCCGAGAATCTGCATTTCTCCAGGTTTGGGGGTGATACTATTACTGATGGTCCAATGTGGAGGACATTTTGATCACCTCTATTCTAACACAACAAAAATCATGCTAGATGTTGAGTTGCAAAATTTCATAATGAATCACTTATTCAAATGAACTGTTGCCAAAGCATTAGTAAGCGTAGCAGTGAAGGTGTTTGTAGCTGAACCTACAGCAGAACTGGGAAAAGAAGAAAAGAGAAACAAAATCCTCTAAAAATGGCTTCAATAATGGATCAAACACAAGAAGAGGGAGGAGAAGGTCTCACACATCAGCTCATGCGGTCAAGAGGATGAGTGTCAGTGTGTCATCCCTGCGCAGATGACTTCACGACATCAGATTTGTATATAGGGAAATAAAGATGCTGATGGAATAAAAGAAACACAAGCGCTGAGGCTACATCTAAGCCTGAAGGTGCTTGCTGAATGAGCATGAGGACTGAATCAGTTCTCCAGGAAGCCATGTATAAAGCAGGACGCACTCACAGGTACTGCAGAGGCTGAGACAAAGATCCCCAGTGTTCACAGTCTAGCCAAGTCAGTCAGCTCCAGATTCAGCTAGAGACTGTCTCCAAAAGGGGGAGAGTGATGGAGGATACCTCTAGCCTCCACATGTACATGTATACATATGTGCATATGTACCTGCATATATACAGGCATATATGCACACATGGGCACACACACACACACACACGAACACACACACACACACACACACACACACACACACACACACACACAGAGTCTCTTCTTCCCCAAGGTAAGAATTTTAAGATGCCACGCTGCCTTCCATCCATATGTAATAGTCCTAAGCTTAAGTCTGATAAAGGTTAGCTTCATGGCACATGGAAGACATCACTAAATGATCAACTGCCAGAATAAAGTCTAGATCCTTGCCTGAACAGGGTTCTTGGGGCTGTAGCCCCCTCTAGATTCCTTTGTCCAACTAGTCATGCAAACACATCTGCTGTCTGTAGGTAATGACCAAATGCACACCTCCCTTCTTGAAACTGTAAGTGATGCTGGAAGTAACTTAAATTCCTAAAACCACAGGAACTTCAATCAATACTAGTGTTCAGACACACCTCTTACCGCCAAGTCACTAGCACCCAGGGAAAAGCAATGTCGTCTTAAACAGCCCCAACATTCTAAATGAGCTCTCTGGATCAGTCAGAGATCTTTTTTAGTTATGCATTACTACAAACAAGAACCAACCTGGATAAGAAATAATATTTTTCTAAGTTTAATTTGTTGGGTAAAAGAGGTCCAATTGGGCAGTCTAGAAACAGTGCAGTGGTTTCTGAACTCATCAGGAGACCAGATTCCTGCCAGCTTCATGATTGACCATCACCGACCATCACAACTGACCATCACGGACCATCACGACTGACCATCATGGACCATCACGAATAACCATCACCGACCATCATGACGACTGAACATCACCGATCATATCAACTGACCACCATGGACCTTCATTACTGACCATCATGGACCATCATGACTGGACATCACCGACCATCATGACTGACCATCATGGACCATCACAACTGACTATCCTAAGCCTGTCTTTGTGATCTTGATAGTTATGCTAGGCACCAGCTGATGGAAGGCGAGAATGCAGCATGTTGCATGCTGGGGCAAAGGCTATGTTCCTGTCTAAATGAGGCTTCTTAAGTCTCACCCAGAAGCCCTTACTGCATTCGGCCGTTAGGAAACTTTGGAAATAATAACTTTCAGCAAGGAACCCAAGTAAAAATTAAAATTCTGTTAGTCAAAGAAAGATACTATTAGATGCCAACAAATACAAAGAAATAAAAATTCTTACTCTGCACCATAGAAAGTGGTTGAAGGGGGCTCCCCCTCATCACACAGCAGCACCACCCTGCCTGAGAGTCTCATGTTCTGTGGACCACAAAAGCTACCCAGAAAGGGTAAAGGCAGAGACCTGGCACCCTGAGACTCCAGTTTAGCACTCCAGGTGGTGCTTTGACTGAGGAATTAACAAGGACCACACTTTGAGAAGCTCTACAACTTTGTTACCATTTGCCAATCAGTTTTCTGCCACTGCCTGGGATACTGTTGACCATCCTCTATTTAAAAACAAAGAGCAAGAGCACCAAAACAAAAACTTGCTTTCTTCCTCTTTAACTCTTTTATTCTCCATAATTATATCTGGCAGATGGGCACTGTCTTACTCTCTCAAATCCTTGGTTTGTTGATACAAAAAAAAAGTTGGATCAATGATAGATGGATTTTAGGAATGTAGTTAAGTCCTTTGAAGGCAGGAAACCGCGAGATTCCCCAGGAGGAGCTAAGCTGAGTTTCAGGTTGAATCCCAGACTTCTATGACTCCTGTGGCTAGAAATGGCCGGTCAGGCACCTCAGTCAATCTAACAGTGAGTGATTAACAGCCAAGTGCAATCTCCAGTGCTTTATTCCAGCCCCTGCTCTGCCTCCTCTTTAACAGTCAGGTAAATGTCAAAAATGCACCCAGGGATTATAGCTGACAAGGGGCAAGAGCCTTCATGTTGTCCTCCAAAGGTTCCCAGGCCCAGTTGGAAGTCCCAATCTCCAATAACCATTAATCCACTCTCTTCCGGTAGGAGTGAGCATATTTACGGCTGCAGTCACTAAAGGGTGAAATAAAGATTAGTTTTTAGTTAGGAACGCAAAGCTTTTGAGATCAATACAAACTCACTGCTGAAATCAATCTAAAGTTTGGAATTTTTAAGTAAAGATTTACTAGGCTTTCTTGTACATTTAATTTTCCAAAGGGAAAATCAGCCCAGAAATGTAACATAGTAATCAAATCGAGTAAACACCAGCTGACCTGGCTTATGCACATATCAAAGAAGTGTGAAAAGCAATAAAAATGTCCATAATGCAGATTTTAAATTCTCCAATAAACAGGTAAAACCAAAACACATATATAGATTTACATAAGAATCCTAGCATATACACTCATCTACTCAAAAATGTAAATAATCAATAGCCATTAATAATGTGCTTATTCATGCATTTCCTTATTACTGTACATATTAAGGGTTTCAATTATTTGTACTTAGACAAATAAATGCATAGCCTTATTTATTTTTTTTTTTTACAAAAGCTTTTCAAAAAGATACAGAATTTTCCTGAAAAACAAAAGCTACTGTTTGGATGAAAAAATAAGTGGACTGGAAATACACGGCTTGTTATAGTCTTCTGCCGTTCATGTTTGATGCATGTATACAATTTATTATGCAATTTCTTGAGATTTGACAAAGTAATTGTCTGGCAAACCATAGCTTTAATGACTTTTTTCTGTTTCATATGAAAAGACTGTAGGTATTTTAGGAAAATGCCTTAATAGATCAACGTCAATAAGTACTCGTCTGCTTGGTACATATCTGTAGGTTGGGAAGATTAGGAGATTTTTCAGAGGATTATGATTCCATGTAGTAAATTTATTTCTTCAACAAAGTGCATGAGGCTTACAGCGAGCTATAACTCCAGGAATTATTTAAACTACCCTTGAGCCTTTAGAGCAGGACTACATCTTTTCTCAGGAGAGCATGGAGGAGTGAGCGGCCTCACAACCTGTAGAGGAGACCAGAGAAAGAGTTCATGGAAGTCGACAATATCAGAGGTGGAAGCACCCATCTCAGAAAGCACTTAGCTTTTGACTGGGCTATTGTGATAAGAGCGTTGTGTTCTCTGCAATTATTGAAGTGTAAGATCATCAAACCATTTTAATCAGCTCTGCTGCCAAGATTTGTTTGGGACTATTTGCCTGACACTAGAATAGGGGTCAAACCCTTTTCGCCTACAATGAAACTGTGTATTCTGTCACTCACAAGACAAGAATTCTGATTCTATGAATAGTTGCAGCTCTCTTTGAAATATTTAGGAGGTGTTACAATACACTGTAGATGCTTTGTGTTAGTATTGACATCTTCTACCCAATGCTATACTTTGGAAAGTTACAAAGCCCTACAGGAATGCGTGGGTCTATGTGCTTAAGTAGGAGAATCTGCACAAGAGATATGTAATATTGTTTACCTCAGTAAAACTGCTACATGATGCTAAAATTATATTTTAACTAGTGTCACTCACCAAAGAAGGGTAAAGTATATCTTAAGTTTTACAAATTTTGTGTATATACACATTATATGATAATACACACGAAGTGGTTACATAAATATGTATATTTGCAATACTTGCATATACCAATATATTGTAATATATTCCTTTTTACCAGAAGATTCATGTAATGACCAAGAGCCTCTCACACACTCTGAGGGTTGATGTCCCAAGGCCATTGCAATAGAGCAATATGGAGTTACGGAATGAAGGTGACTGGTTGCCATTGTGAATCTGTGGATTTTGGATGCCAGGTTAGGAATTCCCGTAGTGGAAGAGTTTCTGGGTCTCTGTGAATCTCTGAGCCACACTGAATGATGGGCATTGGTGATTATGTCTCATAACACCACATGCTCTTCCAGTGTACAAAACTAAAGCCCTCCTTTGAAGACTCAATCTACCATCACCTGCGTTATAGAAGAGCACACTGCATATCTTCTCCAGTGGATGAACGTATTAGAGAATCTTTATGTGTCAGCACAATTGGAAAAGAAAATCCAATTCTCCTATCCCACTTCCTAAGTGGCTCCAGCTAGAAGACGGGATCCTTGCAAGGCACAGTATTTCCCAGGCCAGACAGGGAAGGAAATTAGGGGAACACAGGCAAGACCCCAAGGAAGAGGAAAGCTCTGGGAGTACAGCTCCAAGAGAATCAAATTCATACCTCATAAGAGAATGTTCCTGTACTATAGAATTCAAAAGAAAACTGATATTCAGTCCTATTTCTTTATGTACCAGAAAAATTCATCTATTTCCATAGGTACTTGATAGAGACTTAGTAGGCTTCTCAATGAAATAAATGTGACATAGATTCATAGACAGATACATATTCTCTGTTACTTAATAAATTTAAAATATTAAAAAGCTAGCATTACAGAGAGCATCCCAAAATCCAGGTAAATAGCATAAAGTAACTAGTTAGCTACCTGATACAGGTCAACAATAATCTTTTGTTTTAATTTGATTGTATCTTCGCTGATTGCTCAAAACTTTGTCATGCTATTTCCCAGGATATAATAAAACACAAACAAATTTATTTTTCTTCTAACATGATTCATCTAATTTTATTAATACTTCAGAGCATTTATTTTATTATCAATATTTTATTATTAATAGTTTGGAACATATCTCTCAACATCTCATCAGTAATGTGATATATTTGAAAATATTTTCTTCCCACATGAACTGCAAGATTTCAGATTTTCAGGGCCATGGAAGCATCTTTAAGACCTCCAGATTCTTCAAGGGCTTCAGCAATAGCCATACACAATCTTGTCAGAACCAACAGCTTCCTGTCCCACTATCTTATCTTGATGATGTGTGAGTCAGCAAGGCCCAACAGGAGTAAGTCAGAATAGATCATTTATACGAGAGACAAAAGGGAAGAAGGAGGAGAAGAACAAAGGGTGAGAAAAGAAGAGGAAGAAGGGCAAGTAGGCCTCTGGCTTCATTCGACTGCTAGAAAACCACAGAAATTAACTTAAATCAGTCCTTAGCAAACCACAATATTTATGTAATAATTGAGCTCTATGAAAATATTCAAATTCACATTTGCTCTGTTGCATTAGTCATGACTGATTGTTACTATGGGATTTTTATTTTTTATTTATTTATTTATTTATTGGTTTTTCAAGACATGGTTTCTCTGTGGCTTGGAGCCCTGCTCTGGAACTAGCTCTTGTAGCCCAGGCTGGTCTCGAACTCACAGAGATCCACCTGCCTCTGTCTCCCGAGTGCTGGGATTAAAGGTGTGCACCAACACCGCCCGACAAGATTTTTATTTTTTTAAGCAATGTTTAAGTTAATGGATTGCCTTTTAACAAATCACGTGAGCTATTCAACTTAATTCTTATTAGCTCAATCCACTAATACCTAAATGTATATACTAAAGCTTTCAGATAGTACTTCTACAGCGTGACACAGTAAAGAAAGAACTTAAATAAAATATTACAGGTATGCCATTAGCTAAGGAAGATATAGTGGAAAGACAAAAGAAAGCAGATGTTATAAAAATAGAAAGTGGAAGAACTTTAAAATAACATGAAAGAAGCCATAAGCACAGACAAGAATCTGAGATATAAACAGGCATCCTAGGATCTAGCCTCTCAAATGAAAGTGATCAATCCTATAATGCAGCAATATTTGATTTTTAGACTCATAACTATTCACTAAAAACTTAGGTGACTCTTTTCTGTGAACTACAAAAATTTTTAATGAATGTTCTGACAGAGATACACATCTTCATTTTTTAAGAATGAGCAAAGGAGGGAAAATATTGTCACAAATAAAAAAAAAATTTGAGGGTGGAGAAGTTGATTAGAATAATTTGCCAACTTTGGGTGATAATTCTTTATGATAAAAATATGTTGTCCTGGTTATGAGAGGAATGTTCCATGCTTTTTAATGAGCATTCAGAATTTAGCATGCCTACAGTAAAATATTCTACAATCTCTGAAAACTTTTGATATATGTAAAACAAATTTGGGGAATACATGACATCTGTTTATACACTCAGAATACTCCCACATGCTTGATCTGCTATCTCTACATGACCTAATTCCAAGATGGTGACTGGGTGAATTCCTCAGACCCCCCAGCCTCCACGCTGCTTTCAGGAGAGAATGAATATACTTTTCACTCTCCCTCAGCCTAAAGCTTCAGCTCATTTTACTAGGAAAGTTCCCAACTGGCCTTTGGGGACTATTTTTTGTTTCTTTGTTTTTTTGTTTTGTCTTGCCACTCATCTTCAATGTAACCTAAGAAGAGTAGTTAGATGAAGGAAATGCTCTATGTAGCCCCACATACAAGAAAACTGAGACAAAACCTGGAAAAGAAGAATGAAGTGTATAGAATCACAAGTGATATGAGAGCCAGAAGCCTTGGTCACTGGCATGAAGATGAATTGACAATAGGCTACTTTTCAGAGTCAGGAATAGGCTTAGCATCCCACCATTAATAGTAAATAGCCTTAAGTTTTAAAAGGTTTAATTACATAAGACAAATATGAGCCGTCAATGTTGTCGAAGGTAAAGGATTGATGGTTTTAAATATACAATAAACATATAAAACATATAACACTGGAGATCAAAGTCAAAGAACAGTGGTACTTTTGTTAAAGGAATCAGTCACCCTTGGAATAGAATCATAAATTATTGCTACCAAATGAAAAGCAGATGTATCCTATCTTCTACCTAGTAACTGTTGAACATAAGGCAGAGAAGAAATAAAAGGAAAACTAAGACAGAATTCCCTACCTGCTCTGAGTTTTTGTCATAGTTGCTCTGGACTTTTGTTGTTGTTATTTGGCTTGGTTTGTTGTTGTTTATTTATTGAGCAATCACCCACACAGCAGTCTCTAAGCAAGTATTTGTTCTATATAACACATCTTTGCAAAAGTCCAACATCATAAAATTCTTTGGGGTAAGCACTGTAATAATTGTCTTCCTGAGGGTGTTTAAATGCTAAGTTATATAATGCAATGTGCCGGGCCCCTGGGGGTTCCTCCCCAAGAACTTCAGAACACAGCACTGAGTTTTGTCTTAGGAGTAAGTGTTCCCTAAGATTTCAGCGTGTTTCCTGGGTGACTGAAGCATGCTTGAAGAGCCCATCGAGGGCCTCTGCATGTATTGTAAGCAAAAGTTTCATGAGACAATAGACATGTTTAAAACTGTAAGACAACAGATCAATATAGTCCAAAGTTTGACTAATGCCACTCTTGTTAGAAGTACTAACCAATCTCTTTAACTGTAAAATGTTACACACATCCTATATCTTTCTGATAAATTTGAAAGTTTGCTTTTAAAAACCCAGTAACATGTTTATTGGGCAACTGTTGGGTATATAATACAGAACTGTGAACTATGGAAGATTTTGCCAATCATGATGCCCTTTTTTGGAAGATTATAGCTTGGTTGTGATGGTAAAATAGCTTCTTTAAATAAGTAACTAACAAATAAATAAATAATAAATAGCAAAAATATACAGATGATGCTAAGAAGAAGTTAGGGGCTTTCTTTTCTTTGCTACCCTAGTTTCTTATACATATGTTAATTATTAATTTTAGTTATTCACTTACTGTGTCTCCTTTCCCTGTTTTCTCTATTAGAATATTAGCCCCTTGAGAACAAGAATCAATTTTATTCACTATTCTGTATTCAATAATTGACATGTAATAAATTCTTGATACATACTTGATGGAGAAAAGACAAAAGGAAAATAAAAACTGAATGTTCATGGGAGGTAGTGTTTAATGTAGTAGATTGGCTAACCTATCAAATCAGGATGAACTGGCTATAATCTCAAACCTACCTTTGAAAATGGAAGATTCCTGATCAGCTGATCTTACTGGGAACAAATCAAATCACCCCAAATAGTAATGACTTGAAACAATAGGGCTCCATTTAGCTGAGGGTTGTATGGACAAACATCCCAGGCCATCCTCCATTCATTGCTTTGCTCTGGCTCATTTTTGCACCTGCGTTCAGTTACTGGGTGAGCTGGAGAATATTTGGCTCATGTCAGGTCTCACCTTTTAACCAAGCTAGCTTGGACTTTTTTACATGGCAACTATTAGAGCTAAAGTGTTGAACGAGGGAGAATTAAAGCCATACAATGTGTCTTAAGGTGTTCTAGAGTCAGCACAAAGTCACTTTTGGCACATTTGATTGGTCTAAGCAATTAAAAAGGAATGGGAAAGATCCAGTCCTCATGGAGGCAGGGATGCTTTAGCAGTCTACCAAACTCAGGATTATCAAGAGGATTAAGAAACCAAAACATCCAAAGGATTTATAATGGCGTCCACCACATAGATCAAAAACTCACTGAGCAACATTGGTTATTACTGCTTGAAGCTGCCCTCAGAAAGGAGAGCTGGTTGAGAGTTCTACATGTAGGGCCCAAACCCTCTTCTAAGAACAAAACCTAGCCATAAGTGCTTTACACGTGAGTTGATAGCATCCAGAGAGCAGCTAGCAGTGAGTAATGTCCCTAGAGGAGCTAGAACTGCATACATACCTGGAACTAGAACGTCTAGCGCCAAGTCCAAGTCCTTGGAACAATAGTAAACCTTTGGCTTCTGGGGAAATGCTAGCCAACAGCACCATTGATTTTACTGTGTCTCTGAGCTCTTTGCTCTCCAATAAGCCACATGGTGCTGATAACATTGGGATATCTCAGACCATGTCTAACCATAATTTAAAATTTAAAAACCCTGGAAAGTTATGAATTGGGTTTAGGTATTCCTTTCTCTCATTTTGAGGAAGGTGTGTGGCCCTTCCTTTACTGAATTTCATTCCACCCATAACAGGAAACATAATTTCCCCATATTTGCATGGCATTCCACATAGCAGCAATCTCAAGGGTCAGATCTCACGAAGTAGTATTTATTTCTAGAAGAAACACAGAGGCGGCCAGACGCTGATGTTTATACATTTTGATGATCCCTCAGAAATCAAAATTAGAAAAGTCAGGTAGCAGTACAAGAGTTTCAGAATAGCAGCACCTCAAGCTAGGCACCCAAACATGGCTTGAATATTCCTTGTCCATCCAGTCCAACAAGATGGCTATGGGCAACTGGAGCTCCCCTAAGCCTGTCTGTCACCTGAAAGGCCATCCAGAGTGCTCAGAGCTGAGGACAGCTTTCTTAAGAAGTCAGTGGCAGTTATTTTAGGATCTTTCCACTGTACATAATTTAATGCTGAATCTCTGATGAATAATTTTGATAATACTGCCAAAGTAGGAAAACTGCTTAGATTAGATGACTATGTGATTGTATGTATGTTGTTATTATGGTTGTTTTTTCAAAGACTGCCATGCAAAATCTACCCTGCCGAGCGCTCTTGAAGAGTCACGTCCTTCCTGCCATTTTAAAAACAATAGTGGCAGAGTTGCAAGGCGCTGATAGTGCTCAGCAGGATAGATCAAACACACAGATGCAATTTCTGTATGTTGAACAGTGAACTAGGATAAAATTCAAATACTTGCAATCGCTTAGTAGCTACCATCTGATTGCTGTAAATTGAATCTTTCATAACAGGATTTATTGTAGATAGTGTGATCGTATTCGTGGGTCCAGCAACCATTGCAGTCAAAGCCTATGCAGGATATTGGAGACACAGGTTTACATGATATACATGTTCATTTGTGCACAGAGCACAGGGGAAGTTTTTTGGTCTGGGCATTCTTGGTTGCTTATAGAAGAGCTGTAATTATTATTTTCCCTCTGAAAGTTTAAATAACATCAAATTTGGTAACTTTAAGATGCAGGAGAATATGTGCCAAACACTTCATCTCAATACCAGCTTCACATTGAGAAATCCTCACCTCTGCTTTCTCCCTCCTCCAGCTAGATATTAGATAGACAAAATCACAGATAGATACAAAAGATAAAGACAGATTCTTAAAATTGGTTTTTTATGCTGTTGTGATGCATAAAGACTCTAACACTCATAATTAGTCTCACACACACATATTAGTAGCAAAAGGAAAAAAGACTTAAGAATTTCAAAATGGAATTTTATTTCTAAAAAATATGCTTTAATTCCTTTGTGGTGCAATGAGAAGAAAGCTGCAATTAATCTGTCATTATTCATTCTTGGGTTGAGTTCCAAGTACCGACTGAAGTCCATAAAAGATCAAAGGGAGCATAAGGGGAGCATGTGCTCTGCATGCATGGGAGTTTGGCTAGCACTCACATACTTAGAACCTTTTACTCTTAGTGACATAGAAAACCCTCCCCGAAAGCACTGTGCTACAATCATGTGTCTTCCTTAGCGAGACTCACATTAGGGAAGTTCAAAAATGAAAAGAATTTTGGAAATAGTAGGACCAGATAACTTGAATCTGTTTTCTTTCTGTCCTTGGTCCTAAAGAACAATGATGACAACAACAAAACGAACCTGTCTTTTGCCTTGCTATGACTCAGTTTTGTTGTTGAGTGCGAGAGGAGAATGTAGGATCTCAGCTGGATCCGAATAAGTAAAGTCTAACTCTCAGATGACCCAGGAACCTGGACAGCCAAGGGCCTTTGTCAGGGCTTTGGTTCATTCCACTTTATTTATTTGAGTAAATATCCCATATGCGTGTTAATGTTATCATTCTTGCCGGGAAATCCCCTATAATCCCCTTCTAAGTCTCAAAAGTTTCAACTCCCCACCCCCCCCACTTCGGCAGGTGTCTTTCCATCTCTCAGGGATCAAACGGGGTGTGTAAAAAGACAATGCTTGGGTAATATATTTTAACTAATTTACTACCAGAGCACATTAGAGTGAATCATAGTCTATATTTATTGACAAACAAAGCTCAATTCAATTCATATCCAGTTTTCTTTGATATTCGTTTTATTCAAAAGTGTCCCTTTCTTTTTCTGTTGCTCCCCTTCAGTGTGTGTGTAGGGGTGGGTGAGTGTTTCTTGGACACCTCCAACTCCCATTGACAACTTAAATGAGGGTACTATACATATGAAATAAGTCTGGAGAACATGTCCTCTACCCAAATGTCCATGTCTTTCTGGTGCAGCTAAGGTTCTAGAAGCAGATCGAGGTTCACTCTGAATGCTAAGCAGGGTCAACAATGTGAGCCCTATGGGATGGCCCTTATCTATCAAGTGAGCTCTGAAGTTGAAAGGTTACAACTGTGAAATTGCAGCTGGCTCCCCTAGCAGCTAATACTAGCTCCTGCAAACCAAAGACTCTTAATTGAAATACAAATCTGACAATATGATAATGCTTTAATAAAAACGTGGTTTCTTTACTCTTATGTGTGAACTTCAAAGGAGGTTGCTTAACCAGACAAAAATAATAAGAGAAAAAAATGTTTTCCAACAAGATCATAAAGCTTGAATAGAACAGAGAAGAAAATCAAATTCCTGTCCTCTGTTCTCCCAGCTGGACTTCCCCCCAACCCTGGTGTGTGTCCTCAGCCCTCCTAGGCAAGGACTGGAATCTTCCAAGTCAGTCCCACACCCTAGATACCAAGACAGGCTAAAGTGGCATCCTAGCATCCTTGGAGATCAGACAGCTTCTGCATTTGAGAGTGTGTGGGGGCTGGGGGGTGGGAGGGAAAAGCCAGCATACCGATGTTGTGGAAGCTGCAAACAACAGGATATACACAGACACAAAAAAGTTTGCATACTGCACAGAGCGCTTGAAGATCATAAATCTATGCATGAGAAAGATGTAGTGGAAATTTTGGGGGGGATTAGAGTTTATTTTTGTCATCTCTGTGAGACAGCTACTCATTCATCCAGATCACAGCTAAGAAAAAAGCTGGTCACAGAAATTAGCAGTTTCAGCTCAGCAGCGAAGTCGCCAGCCTGTGAAGGCAGAGAGAAATTGACTAATTAGCAATGCGCACTAAAACTTGACGGTTCTTTATAGAGAGAAGAGAAGAGAGAGGGAGAGAGAGGGAGAGGGAGGGAGGGGGGGCTCGCTTTTTCCCCTTCTTTCTTCCAAAGATGTTTGAAATCGCAGTCATTTACGCTCGACAATTTTTACAATAGCCTTGAGCCATAATTTTGCGAGTCTCTCCAGCATCCATCCCCCTGTATGGTCTCTCTCTACTGGCCAAGCACGACCATTTCTCTCCCCAACCGTGGATTTCCTATTACTCTCGTTACGACTCACTGAGCCCCAGGCCCAAGGATAATGATGTGTTGTTTCTTGGTAGCATAATTTGTCACACGTACATTTTTTCTTCTTCTTCTCTTGCAGAAAGCTCTGCTCCCTCTCTCTCTCTCCCTCTCTCCTCTCTCTCTCTCTCTCCCTCTCTCTTTTTCTCTTTTCTCCCTCTCCTATATTTTCTTGCTGTTGCTAATTCATGGTGATCAAATGATGTACGACAAAATAAATTGTACAGAGTGACTGCCTGGAGTTGGGAGCCAGAAGGTGTGTTCCCCTCCCAAGGAGAGAGCAGACCTTTAAAAAGGAAGGACAATTGATTTTGGGGGGAGCTTAAGTGAGCCCTGACTTTGCAGCTGGCTGACAGCAGGTAAGTTTCTGGCCTTGGGTCTACCTTGCCTGTATTTTCCTTGTCTTTGGATTGTTGTGGGGTTGGGGGAGGTTTGGGGGTGTGTGTGGCAAACGCTTATAAAGAATAAAACTCCCATTGCAAGAAATAAGCAGATGGGGGGTGGAAGGAAAGGGGAGAACAAGAAGGCAAAAGGCTAGGAAAAGATGGGGGGGGGTGGCCAGACAACGAAGCGGGGAGAGCTAGAGAGAGGTATGACCGGGGCCACTTCCAGGGAAGATTCAAATGTTTCCCCATAAGCCCGAGCTCTGGGGGCGGGGGCTGCTGCCGGGGGAGGGAGGTTAGGGTCCACCTGGAACAGGATGGGAAAGTGAGTGGAGAGGCGCCAGCCGAGTCTGGTAGGAATGAGTAGCCGGCGATCCAGAAGCGGCGCCGGGCAAGGCAGAGTGAGCCGCAGCGGAAGGGGCAGGTCCGGTGGGTCCCTCGGACCGGGCGGCGGCGGCGGTGGTCCCAGCGGGCGCGCGGCGGGACGCGGGCAGAGGGTCCTTTCCTGTTCGGCCCTGAAAGGTGCAATTACAGATTAAGGGTTCGGCGTGTGGATTTCACCTGGCCTCCCCCTCCCTGGCCTCCTACCACCTAGAAGCGGGCGGCTCAGACTTTTTAGAGAAGTACTTCCAGGGCTAGGGGAGTGGGGGTACCGAGTGGGGGACCTCTGTAGCTGAATCCCGGGGGTCGTAGGGATGCTGCTTACCCAAAATCCTTTTGGGTGCGGAGCAGAGGCCTCCCCGCACCGGACCGCGCCCCCACCCCACCCCCACTCCACCGCTGTCACCCCTCCCCCAACACCTGCCTTCTAACTTGAACTTCTCATAGTTCCTCCAGTTAAAGCGACTGCTCCCGGTACTCGAGAGGGAGACCGGTCCACACCAACCCCTCCTGCCCTCTAGTTTCCTGCTCTAAATCCAGCCTGGCACCCCAACTTGCCCCCAGTCATCCTCGGTGCCGCCCCGCACTGGAAGGGGAACTAGATGTCTGAACTTCCGTGCTCTGAAATAGCAAAGGTGCAGGGAGAAGGGGGTCAGGGGTGGCTGGGTGGTGTGGGTGGAAGGATTCTCTGGCCAGGTTTAAAGGCTTCTCTTGAAAATTAGCAAAACGGGGTGGCGGCGAGGGAAACCAACAGTTTGCGAAGCGGGGAAGCGGGCAGGGCCGGGATGAGGGAAATGAGCTAGAATTGATAAGGACAGCTCCCGCCTCTGCCGAGTCCACTGAGCGGGTCCCCACCGCGCTCCGCTGCACTTCCCCGGGAGAAGAAAGGGCTTTATCTCCTCCCTCAGACTCTGAGTCTAGGACTTTTTCGGGGCAGCGCGGATAATCGAAGGTGTCCCCAGCTTTCAGAGAGCTAAGAATCGCCCACCCGCACGCCTGTCTTGCCCCCCTTTTCTCACCCCACCCCCAAACTGGGCCAACTAAGAAAAGCAAAGCTTCCAGCACCAGTTGACCTGGAACCGCCGCCGTCGGTCGCCTCTGAGCTCTCGGGGCACCCCTGACTTCCCACTCTCGGCCTTTCCCTTCATCCAGCCGGGCATGGACAAGAGACCACGAGGTGTCACGGCCTCAGCCTTCACTTTTGCCGCCGCTGCTGTCACCGTTGTCGCTGCCAAGAGAGGAGCCTGGGTGCTTTTAGGAAAGTGAGGGTTGAAGTGTGTACGAGGTACCAGGGAGCAGAACAGGCGTCCCGACCCTAGAGGAGGACGCTTCTGGAGGCGCTCAGGATCCCGCGCCTTCACACCTTCCTCTTAGGGTCGGGTCCTGAGTGCACGCACAGGCAGAGCCAAGCGGAGCCTTGATTGTTGTTCCTCTCTCCCCTTCACACCCTTCCCCATCCCTGCCACACCCCACACCCCTACTCCACCCTGCTCCCCCTCCCAACCCCCACCCCTGTCTGCCAGGTTGGAGGAGGGTTTAAAGCCAGGTGCCTGGAGTCAGCTCGCCATGTCCAGATCCGGTGACAGGACCTCCACCTTCGACCCCAGCCACAGTGACAACCTGCTGCACGGCCTCAACCTGCTGTGGAGGAAGCAGCTATTTTGCGACGTGACCCTGACAGCCCAGGGCCAGCAGTTCCACTGCCACAAGGCCGTGCTGGCCTCCTGTTCGCAGTACTTCCGATCACTCTTCTCCAGCCACCCCCCTCTCGGGGGAGGGGTCGGCGGCCAGGACGGCTTGGGGGCCCCCAAGGACCAGCAGCAGCAACAGCAGCAACCACAGCAGCAGCCTCCACAGCAGCAGCAGCCGCCGCCACAGGAGGAGCCCGGGACTCCTTCCTCCTCCCCCGACGACAAGCTGCTGACCAGTCCCCGAGCCATTAACAACCTAGTGCTGCAGGGCTGCTCGTCCATCGGGCTGCGCCTAGTGCTTGAATACCTCTACACGGCCAACGTGACCCTCTCCTTGGACACCGTGGAGGAGGTGCTGTCGGTCAGCAAGATCCTGCACATCCCTCAGGTCACCAAGCTCTGCGTTCAGTTCCTCAACGACCAGATCTCGGTGCAGAACTACAAGCAGGTGTGCAAGATTGCCGCACTGCACGGCCTGGAGGAAACCAAGAAGCTGGCCAACAAGTACCTGGTGGAGGATGTGCTGTTGCTTAACTTCGAGGAGATGCGTGCCCTGCTGGACTCGCTGCCGCCCCCCGTGGAGTCGGAGCTGGCACTTTTCCAGATGTCCGTGCTGTGGCTGGAGCACGACCGTGAGACCCGCATGCAGTATGCGCCCGACCTCATGAAGCGCCTCCGCTTCGCGCTCATCCCCGCCCCGGAGCTGGTGGAGCGGGTCCAGTCCGTGGATTTCATGCGCACCGACCCGGTCTGCCAGAAGCTGCTGCTGGACGCCATGAACTACCACCTGATGCCCTTCAGGCAGCACTGCAGGCAGAGCCTGGCCAGCAGGTAAGAGACAACAAAGAAGAAGGCGGGGTGGGATGTGGGGAGCTGGAGAGGCCGGAGGGAGGGGAGGGGGCAGGAAGGAGGGGAGAACTGGGTGGGCTGGGCGGGAGGCTCCCGCACACGGAAAAACCATCTCAAACAATTCAGTTGGCGTGGGGAAAGTTGATTTCAGGGTGTCAGGAGGGGCAACAGGGACCTGGCCTAACAGCATCCCTGAGCGCTTGAATGCCCAGGTTCCCAACTCTTTAGGGCAGAAAACAGGATTGCAGACTAGGGTTGAAATGGAACAAGTAGGTGGGGCCCAAAGGCCTGGGCACTTTGGAAGACCAACTCTGGATACATTTGTCAGTCAGGTCTCGTTCAGCACCTCAAGGTGGACTTGTTCAACGAGGAGGAGCCTGTGGTGTCAACCGAACTTTCTTTTTTTCTGCTTTGGGCCCGGGGGAACTCCCAGGCAGTGCCAGCAAAAGAGAACCTCATACATAGCCCTTCTGTCATGCGCGCAAGCTTTTACTGTTTGTTTTGGTTCTCTTCTGTAACTGAGCTCTGCTCTCTTCTTTAGACTGGAACTCCTAAAAGGCATTGTCTATTCCTCTTGTTAGTTCCAACGATGGGCATCCCATGATCAAGCAAACTTTTCTATCCTCCATAAAACCCTTCCTTCTCACTTTGTGAAGAGAGCAAAGCTAACCAGTTCAGGGTAGTGCACTGAGCCTTGCTGCTAACACCTGTCCCCAAGAAGAGGGACCTGACAGCTGGTGGTTGAGAAGGACTGGGAGCAGAGCCTGCTCCTTCAGTTCATCCGTGTGCCTAGCAGGAGTCACAGCCAAGTTAGGGAACTGCTGATGCCGCCTGCCATGCTGCGCACAGCATTTCATGTCCAAAGGGAGAGGGAAATGATGTTTTGGTACAGTGCCCCAGATGAAAAGACTGTGGAAACTGACAACCATGTTTGATTGGTTCCACTTCTAAAACCCTTCCAAATGAGCCCTAGCAAAGGGCTCCTTTCTGTTCTTGGAGATGAGGTATGGTATCCCCCCTGATTTTCATGATTAAGCATCCTGGTCTCAGATGCCGGGCCACAGAGACTAGCATAAACTTTCAAGTCATACATGACAAAAGAGCATGACTTGAAAATCTGCCTAGGCTTAGTCCCGTAGGGAGAGATGCCTGGGTCATCTGGGTCATGGGGAGCACTCCAGGAAATGTAGGGAGAGCGGATGTCTTTTTTTTTTTTTTTTACCGTGTTTCTACTAGTCTGAGGTGACAGAAATGTTAAATGCATTTGTTTGGGCAGCACTACTATTAAGCTTAGGTCAACTGGAGGAATAAGAACTCTTGAACTTGCAACAAATCCTGTAGGTTGACTTTTTGAATAGCTGTGGGAGATGAGTCTGTGTATCGTGATGTCAAAAGATGTCTATACCAGAAGCAGCAATAGAAACCTCTCATACTTCAACAATGAGCACATGAGTTCAAGTCAGAACAGAATAGAAAATGTGTTACCTTAGGTGTGTTGCATATATCTAAAGATCAAAATGACAAGCTCACTGTGAGGGGCAGGCCAAAGGGTACTGGTGAGAAACAGTCCACTGTGTGAGATTTTATCGTATCTGAATGACCTGTAACTATATGCATTAGTGCATATTCTACACAGTCAAGAATTCAGACGACATAGTTAAACTCTTAAGACTGGCTTTTACATTAGAGAAAACATATATAATTTAAGATAAACCAGAAAGCAAAAGAGGATAATAAATTTAAGATTGAACTTATCCTAAGAGCAATTTGGGCAGATAAGCTTTGTGCGTTAGATCTGGTAAATGATTTCCGGCATGGGCAACACACTGCTGTATGTAAGCATGCCTAGGATTCCGTGTCAGGGGAGTTCACTTTCAAAAGGCAAAATCTTAGACAAAATCCTACCTCAGCCTAGAATGAGCACACCAGCTGGGACCTGCTGGCTCTGTCCTGGTGGATGGTTAAGATACCAAGGTGCCTGGCTCCGTGACAAGACCTCCCAGCTTCACTGGGCCACATCATTTGAAGGCTCTGTAGTGGTGTCTGACCACTGAATGCTTACAAGTGTCACGGATGCTGCAGGGATCTGATACTTCTGCAGTAGGGGGAAAACTGTATCTTCCCTTAGAAGGGGAAGAGATAGAAGAGAAAATAGTTCACCAAACCTGCTGGCAATCTCAGTAACATAATTTCAACTCCATCCCACTATCAGTAGCTGTAGCAATTTCCATTTTAAGGAACAACCACATTATTATAATTTTAATTCACAGAAGAATGAAAAATTTTAACTTGAGTGTAGACAAAAATGTTCATAAGCTAAAACCTTTATAATTCCATGGTCCCTGAGTTACAGCCAGTATGATAGAAAACTATTTTCTCAGCCTTGCGCAGAGGTCAGCAGGAGGTTACATATGTCACCGTACTGTTTCTGAGATCACACCACTTTTGCTGAAGACAGCTGAACAGAAGGGCATTCTGTTTATTACTTTTCCTCTATCTGTAATTTTTAGATCCCAAATATGAAGACATGCCTCAAATTTAGAGAGGAAAAAAAGGGGAATTGAAATTGACCAGTTGATCATAATGAATGTAAAATACAAGCAAATGGAGTCGGTGAAAAAATTCACGTGTTTAAAATATACATTGTGTCTGTGGAAAGTAAAGATTTTTATATAATAAAATAAAACATGACTTTAAACATAATTAAATAATTCTGAATTTGTATTATCTGGAAAAATGAGCAACCAAGGAAGATTATATAGAAAAAAAATGGAATCAATTTTGTATTCCTTTCTAGTTGCTCAATTTTTCTGAGTATGTCATTTGAACTCAGGTTCATATTCTGTTTTAATAAAGTAAGCATTAGTACAATAAATGAAATAAGAAGCTTGAGGCCCCATCTTCAAGTAATTGCTAATTTAATACGACAAAGACTTGACACAGGATATGAAATTTTAGACAAGAGGAATAAGTCTGAGTGGTTTATTGCATGGCACGGTTAATAAAAACGTATTGCTAAATTAGGTTAGAGACCTTAACAGTCTCATAAAAAATGAGAAGTAGTCAAATAATAAATATATTACATAGCCTAACTTAATCTTAGTCCATTATATACGTATATCAAAATATCAACTTATGCCCCAAGATAAACATCTTCATCATTTTTAACACTGTTTTTTCATTTAATTTTTGAAGGCAACAGGACTTGAATACCCATAAAGCATTTTGAAATCTGATTTCTTGGATGTTTTCTTTAAGTTTAGTAAGAAATGAGAATATCACTCTTTATTTCAAGAAAAGTATGAATTAAACTCTGGGAAAGTTGCTGGGGAAGTCACTACTAAAGTCTTCTACAATGAGAACATTTCATGGAAAGAAGTTAGCACAGAAGAGTAGCTAGCTGAAGATGTTTCGTGAAAAAGAAACGGAGTTACATGTCCACTTACAGTCCTGAAGACCTCAGTCTAAATTATCTTGAATAGCCAAAAGTTTCCTTTTTTTCTTTGTTATTTTTTAATTTTAATGCACAATTTAGTAATAATTTCTCATTGGACTGGAGTAGTTAACTTTTGTCTGTATTTTCATTGCAGCTTCCTCATCTAAGTTAAATGAAGGTTATGCTTACTGACAGCTGAATGAACTGAGATTATGAAATAAGAAAGGAGATGTGTCACACTTCATTTGTGTTGGTCAGGCTATAGTTACTGTGGACACTACACAGAAAGCACCTATAGTGGAAAACATGCATGAAAATAACGATGCAGCTAACATGTTGTCCTTTTTAAAGCCCCACACTGAAATGTATCTTCAAGCAACTATATTGCATAAAAGACAGAAAGCAACCATATGAAGCTTTTGCTTCCACCTAGCATAGCCTATTTAAAGATTCTGCATTAGTAAATGTTAGACTCTGCTTAGACGCTAAGGGTCCTAAGTATCTGATACCCGAAATGCCTTACACTGCTGAAAGGCAATGGCTATGCAAGGGTAGTTCCCGGCCCTGATGCCTACAAGCTGACTGCAGGACAGTGGCTTTATTGGCGGCCTTCCTGAGAACAGTGTGACAGACTGCAAAGCAACCAATCTGCATTCTCTAAATCGTTGTTTCCCTTTATGCCAATTTGATACCCCCAGATTAGAAGTCGTTAGGTAGTTAGATTTTGCATCAGAAGTTACTCAACCATTTACAATACAATTTGTTTATTATCTGAAACAGGGCCATTGATTGCAAAATTATATCACAGGTATGGGAGGCCAACAGTTCTCTCCTACAATCCAAAGGCAATTAAAGAACATACTGATGTGTTTTCTACACACAGATGACTTGCTGACAAAAATGGACATTTTCTAATTTTATTTCATGCTTGGATTTCCTCCTGTGTACAAGCATATTGAGATTCACTTATTTACTTAGCTAATTTATTAAGTATCTGAAATTTCTTAACAGAAAAACACAGTCAAAATTGTGTTGCTGGAATTAAGTGTGGCAGCTCATGCCTGTAATCACAAACAGGAGGCAGAGGCAGGAGGATGATGAATTTAAGGCCAGCTTGAGCTACACAGCAAAACCTCACCTCAAAACAAACAAACAGATAAATAAATAAATAAATGACTGTAGCTACTTATACTCAAAAACACTTTACAAACATTAACTTTTATATTCTTATCATTAGCTTGATTTTATAGATGAAATAGTTGGCCAGGCTTGCTCAATGAGGTTAAGCAAGCAAGCAGCACGGCAGCTGGTCTGTCTTCTAGACACTGTGCACTTCTTTCTATAACCACCTCTACCCCAGGCTGCTGTTCTGTGACTGATCTTGAACTCACATCTAGACTTAAAGCTTTCCTTTTGGGAAGGGTCAAACATCAATGCACCTGACTTTAAAAATAATTAGGAAGGGCTAAAGAGGTAGCTTGCAGCACACCCATGAGTATCTGAGTTTGATTCCCAACACCCACATAAAAGCTGAATGGGACAGTGAGTGTTTATAATCCTAACACCAGAAAGTCAGAGAGAGAGAGAGAGAGAGAGAGAGAGAGAGAGAGAGAAAGTGCCTTTTGCTGTCAAGTCAGTCAGGCTATCTGAATTGTGAGCTGGAAGTTCAGTGAGAGATATTGTTTTAAAAAAGCAAAAGATGACTAAGGAAGACACCTGATATTGGCCCCTGGCCTGCACATGTATGTGCACACAATACACACATGTACACATATGTACACAAACACAGACATATGCACACATGCATAGAACACACATATGCACACACAAAAACACAAACTCAAAGAGAAGTAAGCTTCTTGTTGTCAGCAACCCATTTTTTATAAAAAGCAAAAGAGTAAATTGTTTTGGCTTTGTGGTCACCAGTCCACTGTTCCAATAATCCTATCCTCACAGTGCAAGAGTGGTACAAATAGTGAATCAGTGACTAAGTACAGGTCTGCGACAATAAAACTGCCTTTGGAGATAATGAGTGTTCATTAATTCTCATGCCATTATTTTCGACCACTTAGAAGCATATAAACTATCCTCAGGTATGGAGTTTCACAAAACTAGGAAGTAGGCTCACTTATCTCATTGGGCTATGGTTTGCCAACCTCTGTTATAGACACTTTTGTTGTATCATTGAACAAAATGGACAAAAACTAACAAGACATGGTAACACACTCCTATGATCCTAACATTCAGGAGACTGAAGCAGGAGGTTTGCTACATGTTTTGGGCCAATCTGGTTGAGTAGAGAGTACCAAGATAACCAGGACTATATAGTAAGACCCTGTCCCAACAACACAAAACAAAACAAATTAAACAAATAAATCACCTTATTCTAATAAAAAGATTCCCCATTAGACTAACTCTGCCTTGCAGTTAGAAAGGTTTCATGACTAATTCTGTCATTCCAGGTTAGAATTTCATGTTTCCACCGCAAAACTTAAGAACCTAGTAGCAATCTTAGACAGCTATAGCATGAGCAATCCAAAAAAGAAGAAGAAAAAGAGTGAATTAGATGCTCCTCTTTTTCCAGCATATGAGATCCAGAACCTGTGAAAAGTGAGCTTTCCCTCCTCCCCTCCCTCTCTACATTTCTCTCTGTCTGTCTGTCTCTCGTCCACCCCACCGCCAGCTCATCTGTTGTTTGTGGATACGGTAATTACCACTAACTGAACAACTACGAGGCGCTTCACATAATACTTCTATTTGTTCACAAGTAAAAAAAACTCTCTCAGCGTTTTCAGAAACTGGGAAATGGATGCATGATTTGCCAATCATCTGAACAGTATTGATCTGTGAATATTTAGTGTGGGGACAATACCCAGTCTCTGTGAGTGTGTATTGACCACATGGCTAAAAACAAATGCTGATACATACCTTCTACACATTGGCTTCACCTTGCCACAACAATGACTAAAGTTTACAACCTTTTAACCCTTGCAGCTGTCCAGTCAAGGGAAAAGCAAGAAAATACATTAGGAAGCTGGAATCCCAGCCTACTGGTCTACCACATTTTAACTCTAAGTCCTGAGAGTATGGAGCTAGAAAGTAGATGAGCCATTGCATTTCAAAGACACAGGAAAACTTTCAGTCTAAATATGAAAAATAATAATAAAGATACAGCAAAAGTCTGGCTGAAGTGGTGCGTTCCTTTAACCCCAGCACTTGGGAGGCACAGTCAGGCAAAGATCTCTGTGAGTTCAAGACTAGACTGGTCTATAGAACAAGTTCCAGGACAGCCAGAATTACACAGACAAACACTGTCTCCTGTCTCAAAAACAAACAAACAAACAAAGAAAATACAACAAACTGTACAGTTCAAACTTGAATACGAAATCACCTTCTAAGGATGCTTTGGACCAGAGCACTGGTGTGTCAGCCTTGTTTGTTTGCGGAGGGCCAGCAACAGAATTTTATTCCTGTGAATGATTTCTAAAGGAGTTGTATTCAACAGGCACAACAAGCCAGAACTATTAAAATGCCCACATACTTTAACAATGTAAAACAAGATTAACCCCTTGGAAATGCTTTCTGATTATATTTCGTTTCAAGAAAATCATTTTATTAACTGTCTTAGCATAACTGTTTATGCCTTCGATCATTCTAGAATCTCAAGAAACATTCATTTTATCTTCCCTTTGTATTAACTTCCAAGACATTCCATGATACTTAAATTACCATTGATGGATGATACATTTAAAAAAGAAAGAAAGAGAGAGAGAGAGAGAGAAGGAAAGCAGTGGTACTCTGATATAAGTAGGAAGAGCTGTTGGTTTTACTATATATGACATACAGGATATAATTTTCTTTTTGCTGAAAATATCAGAGAATTTTATCTGCTCACAAATCATGGGAATGGGTTAAAATGGTTTGCCGTATTAGAAGGAAAGTAAATAAAGACAGAAAGTTGACAGTAGAGGGAAGATGGAGAGAAGCCATGGGAAAGGGTGGAAAGAATAGGAAGTAATAAAAATACAAAGAATCAGAGAGGTTATTAAGAGACAAACGATACAAAGAAGAAAGAAATGAGAATCAATAATATAAGAAGGTGGACAAGGAGACTCTAGAGATTAAGGATTTGGTTTTAGTCAGGTAAATACAAGTCAACACACTCAACCTTACATACCTTAAAGTTATCAGCAGAATCCACTGCAAAGCAAAGAACTGTTATTCCTTAAAATAACAAAAAGATAGTGTTTACAAAGGAAAGTTTACCATGCTATCTTATGCTCTGTGATTTGATTCAGTTCAATAATTAGATCTGTCCAATAGGTGTTATGTCATTAAAAGACTAAATGACTAAGATATGTCTTTTAAAAAATCAAACCTTTATTCTTTGGCTTCATTTGGGCTTCAGATTACTTGTGTAGTCATTTTAAAAGTGTCAGAGATCAAAGGTGACAGACAGCTTTGTCAAACATAGAAGATGAAAAGTATATTTTATGCAAAACTGTCTCAGTTCCCAGCATCCTTTGAGCTGAAAAGCAAGGTGACATTTGCTACCTTGGGTGGCTTCTTCAAATCTGCATGCTTGAGTGGGTCACACACAAAAAGAGAATTTTGGGTGAGGCACTGCAAACCACCACTAAGAAAAAGCTGTGCTGTGGAATATCAGTACATTTGTAGTGGACGTAGGCAGGGTCCAACTCCATGCTGAGCTCCAAAATATAGAGCTGGACAAGATGGATACATTCCTCAACTTTTGTAGCTTACAGTAAGAAGAAAAAAGAGAAAGGGGGCAGGGGACAGAGTTAATCAGACTGGTGCTAGATAAGCACATAGCAAATGCCTTTTTGTGAGGACATCATGGAGTAGAGGGTCATTACTGTATCTGGCTAAGGTTGAAGATGAGCCTTGCATGATGAGCTATCCAGGGTGACCTGGTAACAGGCATAGGGAAAGCTGGGAGTATGTGTAAGGTAAACCAAGGCAAACACGGGAAAAGCTCCCAGCAGAAGAGATGGGGACTTTCCAGGAATCAAGAGAGATTACATATGTCTAGAGGCTGCAGAAGAGATTTCTCAACACGGAGAAAGATGGAGCCCTGTGGAGGAGCAGCTACACAGAGCATCCTTGTACAGTGGAAGGTCAGTGTGCTTCTCAGTTGAACTGTGAAACTAGGCAAACAATCATGCAAATGTTGTTGTTTTTGAATTCACAGAGCTAAATGTCTGTCTGTGCTCCACTTTAGCGGAGTTCTGCATCCATAAAATGGGCTTGTAATATAGTTTGATTTCCCGGCATTCTGGTTTAGAGCAACTTGTTAATAAAAACTACAGAGCAGCAACAGACAAAGAAAGAAAAGAAATAAGGAAGGAAGGAGGGAAAGAAGGAAGGAAAATAACACATACACACAAGATGCTACTTAAAATGATCTACAGAGCAAGTTCCAGGACAGCCAGGGCTGTTACACAGAGAATTCCTGTCTCAAAAAAGCAAACAAACAAAAGTATTTACAACTAATAAAGCCACGAGAACCCAAATTTTCTTGAATACACATTAACCTATCAAAACAACTCTGGGAGGCATTTGTAATTTCATCTACAGCACAAAATTTTCAGATCAGGAGAAGAAAGTAGAAAAGACCCAAAGGTGAAACCAAGGACATGAGTGGGTAACAGGGTTAGAATTCTTGGTGGCTTCAGCAACTGTCTTCAATCCATTAGAGGGGAATGTGACTTCTAAGATACCAGAGTTTCATAAGAAAGAGTTGTCTTCTTCTAGTCTCCTACACCTCAACTGCAGACTCCATCCACATCCTCGAGTCTGGCTCCTCTCCTCCCAGAGTGCCTGTGAGCAGGGCTGGCAAATTGCACCAGTGCAGACACTCAGCTTCTCAGAGCTCAGCTGGACCACCGTCTGGAGCCTGGCTCACTGGAGGCTACAGAGAAGTGAACTGAAGAATTACAGTCGGTTTCACTTCCCTGCCTTATGTCCCTTCAGGTGCCTCTGAAGACAGGCAAGGCCAGTGAGACGGAGAGGGGGAGGAAACAGAAAGCATCAGCATCCAAAAAGGAGGCCTTGAAAACAGAACCGTGGAAAAATGCAGGCGGGTGGACGTGTGCATGTGTCTGTCTGAGCCCACAGCTAGTGTTGTTTGGTGGCTTCCGGTTTCCATACAGTAACTTCTGTGACATTTTAAGAAAATCAAGTGGATGCTTGCTTTGTTCACGTGTTGGAAATGAAGTGCTGGTCCATTCTTAGTCTGGCATGGAGTCAGGGAATTTTCGAATTGGGAGGGTCAACTTGTTGCCCAAAAGAAAATATCAGTATTTATAAACTCCCACTTAGAACACAGCAACAGACTGTAGTTTAGCCCTGATGTTCAGCATCCCTTAAAACCAAGTACCACAAACATATTGTGTAAAATGAAAGGATTGCAAGAGAGGAGATAAAATATGGAGTCGGGAGGGGAAACTTTGGAAGGAACACTCATGCTGCACACACGCGGTTGGCCCCAGCTCATTCTCCCTCCCATGCTTTCCCAGGGGTTGGCTGGGGCCGTGAAGCATTCTAGTCAGCACCAGAGTATTGCAGAGGCAGAAGTCTGTGCCTACTAGCACAGACCAATTTGGTGGATTGGTTACTATAGCAACTGTACCATCCCTGTCAGTGGCAATTTTTGTAATCTCTCTCTTTTAAGGCTTTCTCCGGCATCTGTTCCAAAATGACAAAATGAAGAAACAGAGGGATGACACAGGAGAGACAGGAAAGGTCATGTTTAACAGGGTAAATATCCTAAAGAGTTTTGCTGCATACTCCACGAGACCTAAACATCAGGCAGGTGTGGGTTCAAATCCCACCTCAATCTTGTATATGCTGTCTCTACCTTGGGTAATTTAATTAACCTATTTTCAGCTTTTTCTACCTACAAAACACATAATACTAGCCACTTTGCTTCAAGGCTGAATGTTTGGACCCTGCATGCACAACATAGGTATCTTGGCCTATGAAGCTGGGCCAAGAAGTCTTGAGTCTTCAGTGGGCTTTATCTCATGGAAGAAGCTCTATGTGTGCACACTGTTTATTTAGCTGTGTTTCTTTTCAGTTTTAGGTAGAACACATAACCTATCTAGCACAGAAACCAAAGCCTCAGTCCCATCACTGTCTTGCCAGCGAGATACCTCTGCAGAACATTGCCCGCATCTCTCACAGTCTTTTGATTTATATTATATTCATTTTAATCCACCTTTAAGTTGCCAGAAGTGCCCTGGTTCATCCCACAGTCAATTCTGTCCTCTTGATCTATGTCGGCAGTCAGAAAAACCAGACAAACCATGGCAGCTTCGTAGATAACGGGTTTATTAAGTTGTAACTTACACAGAGTATGTGCAATTTGCCCATCCAAAGTCGATCATTTGATGGGTGTATTGTGTTAGAAGTCATCACCGCAACTAACTTCAGCACATTTTAATCATTCCTCTCACTCCTTGAAGAATCCCATACCTGTTTGTCATTGGTCCTCATTGCTCACCAGCCCTGTCTCCCCACCCATAGCAATGTGAGCATCCAAATACTGTGTGACTGTCACCTGGAAAACCTAGCCGTGAATCTTTGCAGTGCCTAACCACCAATCTAACTTTTGTTTTCATAGATTTGGGAAAATACGTAGTCTTTGATTGGCTCAGTTAATGTGGCATAGCATATACATCTATCTGCATTGTAACATGCAACGTATGTTACTTAGTATGTTATAATGTACAATTGTATTTACATTAGTCCTTTTTATACCTGAGCCGTAATCTGTTGCAAGCATATGCCAGGCTTTGTTTCAGGGTAGTTGGTAGACATTTGGCCTGTTCCTACCTTATGCAATTACGAATTGCACTGCTACAAGCTCCCAGCTACACATTTTTATGGAGCTACGCTGTTGGGTTTTTTGTTTTGCTTTTAGTCGTTGTTTTACTTTATGTGTATGCACATGTATCTGAGAGTGTGCATGTGCACCATATGCACGCAGGAGGCACAGAGCTCCCTGGAAATGGAGTTAGCAGAGACATGGAGCTGCCAGGTGGGGGAACCTGAGTACTCCGAAAGAGCAGCAAGTGCGCTTGACCATTGTGCTCCAGGCCCTGGACCTATCTATGTTTTAATTCAGCCATGAGCAGATGTGTTTCTGTCTCATAGAGTAACTCAGCTGCCCTAAAACAAGGTGAGCCTTTGGAGGGACCGTGTGCCATTTTGCATGTGTTCAGCAGTGTGTGAAGTTGCAGTTTGTCCACAAGCTCAGCCACACGCGCATCTTTTGTCATGGATGCCCTGGCGAGTGTGAGATGCTGAGTCACCGTGGTTGGTATTTCCTTACTGGCTAACACACTGAACACATCTCATTTGCATGCTGCTCACATAGCCTTTCTGAGAAATGTCTGTCCAGGTTCTTTGGTCATTATTTGGCTGTGTTAGTTGTCTTTTCAATACTGAGCTCCTGGGGTCCTCACTTAAAGATCCGAAGTCACAGCTGAGGCAGCTTTCTGCAGGAATTGGGGGTTGTTGCTGACAAAAGTTGCAAAGAAAGTGCTGTGGACATTGTCCTATGTGCTCCTCTTTGGCACAGGTGACTCTATGAAAAATATTGGTGTTCAGTGTGACCACAAAAGCAGTTCATGACCGATGGTATTGTTTGTTGTGTGACTATTCTGGCTGTGGTGATTCAGCCATTGTATTTCTCAAGTGCTAGTCTTAGCTAACTTAGCAAAGCTTTAACTGAAAAATATTTATCACACAAATCATTTACTTAAATGCCCTTAAAGACACACAAGTTTTTATTCCAACAATATTTGTGGAATCATTATTCTAGAGAAATGAAATGCATTTCTTTGATCGCTGAGACTTATGAGACTCACTCCAGGTTAAGAAGAAATAATGTCAAAAGAAAAAAAAATTAAATCCAGATTTTCTGAGTTTAACAGAGATGCAGAAGCATTCCTTGTGGGTACCAACAGCTTTTAGTGGTAGCTGATCCCCCTGCTGACAGCTTCCCCCACCCCCACCCCCAGTCTACCAAGGCACATGCTGAGCTGGAAAATCTAAGTTCACCATAAGAATAGCTTGGAGGCTCCCTCTTTGGTACAGTCTCTGCAGGTTCCTTGGTCTCTCCATCAGGACAAAAGAATCGGTAGATTTTTTAAAAGAAATGACTTTTACTGCTCTTGCTACCTGAGGTCCTGTTGTACCACTGTGATTGGAGTCTGTGAGAATATCAGGGCTAGGCATTTTATGAGGCTTAGGAGGTTTAATGCTAATATTTCTAGACAAAGCAATTTTTTGTTTTGATGATGAGTTGTTATGAACAAATAATTTGTTTTCTGTTAAAATGCACACTCTAACATTAGAAGGATGAGATGTTGATCAGTTTGTAGAGTACGTGCCTACCATCCACGGGTTTGGCCCCCAGAGCCACAAACATCATGCATGGTCCCCCACATCTGTAATCCCAGAACTTGAGAAGTAAAGGCAGGAAGATCAGAAGCTCAAGGTCATCCTTTGCTACCTACAAAAATAAAATGTTCCAGGCCAGCCTGGGCTGTATGAAACCCTGATTCAAAATAGATAGATAGATAGATAGATAGATAGATAGATAGATAGATAGATGATAGATAGATAGAAAGACAGATACATAGATAGATAGACAGACAGACAGATAGATAGACAGACAGACAGATAGAAAGACAGATAGATAGATACATAGATAGACAGATAGATGATAGATAGATAGATAGATAGACAGATAGACAGACAGACACATAGATAGATAGATAGATAGATAGATAGATAGATAGATAGATAGATAGACAGATAGATGATAGATAGATAGATTTTTTTTAAAGGTACTGTAGGCTACTTTCATAGTTCTGAGTTTTAGGTGTTGGGAAACTACAATTTAAATAAAAAATTCTTTATCTGGACAGTCAAGGGAATAAAGTATTCATTAAAAGTAAATGATGACAGTTTTTACATTACCTACATATGCTAAGGAAGCAACTAACCTGTAAGTAAGTCAGGTTTTGTTACTGTAATGGTTTTGTGGTTGGTT
Organism: Dicrostonyx torquatus; assembly: GCA_028555095.1. Classification (NCBI taxonomy): domain Eukaryota; kingdom Metazoa; phylum Chordata; class Mammalia; order Rodentia; family Cricetidae; genus Dicrostonyx; species Dicrostonyx torquatus. The sequence goes on from JAQHUG010000217.1 coordinate 2,944,793, forward strand.
TGATGGGTGGAGTAGTGGTTTATTCAGCCTGTAGGGAACATCAATCCAGCCTGGACAGAGGCTGTTGGGAAGTTGCCCAATTCCAGATAGTAGGCCTAGAATCCTGAAAAGCCACTCAGGCCTTCGAGGAGTGAATACAGATGATGTGACAAAGCAAATGCAACAGAACTAAAATATTTAATGCATTGGAAGGAGTTCAGGGATGGGATTTCTCTAGAACGAAGGAGTGGCAAGCAGAGGTAGTAGGAGGAAGATTAATGAAGCTGGATTCCTAGGAAGGCGGACTTCCCTGTGCTGCAAAGAGCCCTGCTCATAGGGGCTCACAGAGATTGAAGTGGCAATCTCAGAGCCTGAATGACTCTGTGCCAAGGATCTGCAACTATGTTAGGGTTGTTTAGCTGGTACTTTTGTGGGACTCCTAACAGTGGGAGTGGGGTGTCTCTGACTCTTGACTCCCTTGGGAAGCTTGTCCTCCTACTGAGATGCCTAGTCTAGTCTTGTTACGAGGGTTTGTGCCTAGTCTTACTGTAACTTGTTATGTTGTGTTCAGTTAGTATCCATGGTAGGCCTGCTCTTTTCTAAAGAGGAGAAGTAGATCTGGGGAAGGGGGTGGGCCTGGGAGGAATGGAGAGAAGGGAAACTGCAGTTAGGATATGTATAAGAGAATAATAATAACAACAACAACAACAATAATAAATATAATATAATATAAAAAAGAAAAGAGCCCTGGCACCTTCCATTAGTGCAACCAAACTATAGTCCAAGGGCCAGAAAACAATAGTGTACTATAAAGAATCTTCTAGACTATTTTCGAAAGAATTTTTCTAGAAAATGCTTTGATTTCTTTTCAAGGAGATTTCAGCTACAGTTAGGGTTTAAGAATCATTTAAAATTTCTGAAATCTCAAAGAAATTTATGTGTATATTTTTAAAAGTACTGAAATTCTACCACAAAAGCTTCTATCTGTTTTCCCAGCTTTCCTCTCCTTCCTCACAATATCGCTACGGAAACTCACCGCACAGCTTCAGGACCTTTGCATGTTCTAGGTGCTCCCTGCAGTGTGGGTGTCAGGACACAGGGTCATCATGTGGAATAGTCGTATGTGAAATCAGCCATATGTGTTTCATCTGGAGGGACCTTCTCACAAGTCTGTTCCCAAAACTGAGGATGGAATTCATTTACTGGTCCTTGTCCCTTTGTGTGGATGGACAGTTCTTCCAGGGAGGGTTGTATTAGCCAGTTTGGTCTGCCATAACTTAGCACCACAGACTGGGCAACTGGAAGTTGCACATTCAGAGCTAAGTGCCACAGGGCTAGTTTGGGGTGAGCCTTTCTTCCTAATTGGAAATCTCCTCTATACCTTATGTGATCCTTCCTCTGTGTTTCATAAAGTCTCATCTCATTTTTCTTATCAAAAAATTAGTTCTGTTAGATCAGGGCGTCCCCTTAAGAAGGCATTCAATGTGATTGCTTCCTTCTTCCTTAAAGACAGATGAGTGAGTCACATTTGGGTTTAGGATAAGAATGTATGAATTTGAAGGAGACACAATGCAGTTCATCACGAATGGCAAAACTAAGACACAGGGGCTGGAGAGATGGCTCAGTGGTTAAGAGCATTCATTGCCTGCTCTTCCAAAGGTCCTGAGTTCAATTCCCAGCAACCACATGGTGGGTCACAACCATCTATATTGAGGTCTGGTGCCCTCTTCTGGCCTGCAGGCATACACACAGACAAAATATTGTGTACATAATAAATAAAAATAAATAAAACTAAGACACAGAATTAAAAAATCAGGAGAGAAAGTAAGCTGGCCCAGCAGCAATTTCCCCAAAGTCTCCTACCACCTCCCATAATGCAACACTAGAAACGGAGGAAATGCAACTCCATTCATCCACCCCAGAAAAACCCAGTACAAACCAGTCATTCCTTTAAGGAGCAACCCCAAACTTCCCATAGTAAAATACATCTTCTCCAGTCCCACCCCAGACTCTAAACAAATTGCCACCTGGAATGGGGACCTTTAATAAAAACCTCGGGTGATTTTTGCTGCCAGAAGACTGAATCACACTGAAAAACCACAGGGCTGAAATACTTTGTTGCTCCTTTCCATCCCTCTGTAGAAGAAAGGAACGATAGGAGTTTACTGAAAGATGTGTGTGGGACAAATCTGTATGGAATTTGTGTCTTAAAATTCTGACTTATTAACATGAGAAAAAAGGGAATTAGTCCTAGAGAAAGTTTTGAAATTATTAGTCCTCAGGGAATTTACTGCCTAGTGATGAAATTTCAGTACTTGCTGCCCTCAAGCACTTGGGGATAATTCAAGCCTCACAGCAGGGCGCCCACAATTCAGTTTTAGGATCTATAGTAAACTTTGTCAGTATAATTTGTTTCCATGAGTCAGAGATCTGACGGTTGGGACTCAGAGGCCCTTGGGAATGTCCTTCCAGAGGGGCTCATGGGAGGTCTCCTAGATAGCAGTCTTCCAGCTAGGGTTCTCCTTGGCGGCACCACCCTTCAAGGGTTTGTGAAACATTGAAGAACTGGCTCCCTATAGGGAAAGGAAGGAAAAGGGGAAGATAAGAGATTGCTATTTCACTCAGAGCAGCAGGGTGTCCCTGAGCTGGATCCCACGAGCCACACCTCATTGTGTCTGCAGCACACCCTCCCACTCTGCTCATTCCCTGGTGACAGATCTTCCTCAAATAAGAACATCATCTTCCTTTGCTTTAGCCCTAGGATGCTTTCACAGAATCACCTCCCCGCCCTGCAAACACACCCTGGGCCTCTTTAGACAGTGCCTGTCCAACTCCTTTTCTCGTAAACAGACAATCTCTGCCTTGTGAATTCCAGGGAAACCTAGAGTCAGCATAGCCAGTTACTAACTTTCCTTGCTGTCTCCCTGCAGGGCTACTCCACCAGTGATTCTCCAACTGGAAAGAGCTGGGTGGTAGGAGGCTGCTGGCTCCAGTGCCTCTGAGCCAGCCTCAGGATTTCCCACAAGGAAGGTCTCTCTGGAGTTACAGTCAGGGAGGAAATTGGGCTTCAGATCACACAGTGAGAGCCGATCATATCATTTTGTTAAAACATTGATTTTGACTCAGACTCCCAGAGACAGCGTGTTAATGGGACATACTCAATCCTGACCTTGACTTCTCCTTATTATTCCATAACCTTGCATCTTTCTGCACCTTTCCGTGTGCACCGGATACCAAACTTTCTTCAGGCCAGAAAGTCACTCATGTTTCTTTTGAAAGACAGACAGACAGGAACAAGAGAGCACAAGAGAAGCCTCAGTAGCAAAATTTGTTCTTGGGAGGGCACATAGTCTAATCACTGAACTTTCTTTGAGTTTTAAATCCAGGCATTAGGAGTGCATCACTGGGGTGAGAGCCAAGTTCATCTCCTTTTGTCTGTAAACTACAAAGACCAAAGGCTCCTTCATGAGTCTGTGTAGAATCTCTTCTCTCATACAAGACCTGAATGTTAGTAGTAAGTTGTGTGCCAATGAGTGGCAAGATCTTGCCTTGTAAATAGGAGGGTTGAGCTGAGAGCAAGTTCTTGCAATGCAGCTTCCTACCAGGGTTGTGGGGAGGATTAGTGGAACCTTGTTTTTTCTGTTGCAACTGATGCTTGGCACTAAGCATGGGGTACTGGAACTCAGAGGACATAGTTAACCAACCGAAGGAGCTACTTCTGTTTCACAAAATGCTGAGAGCTTGCCTTACAAACCTGGGGACCTGACTTTGAGCCCCAGATCCAGAACCCACCTAAGACACTCTACTTGGTGGCATGCTTGTAATCACAGCACTGGGAGGTAGAGACCAGAGGATCCCTGAGGCTTGCTGACTAACAATTAGCTTAGTTGGTGTGAGCTTCAAGCCAATGAGAAACCCTGTCTCAGAGGAGGTGAACCATGCTCCTTCCGGTGACACCTAGGGTAGTCTTCCAGACTCCACAGTCACACACACACACACACACACACACACACACACACACACACACACCACAATTAAAACTAAAACAATCAGTAAAAAACAATATACAAAAATAAAACAAGAATTTTTTTCTGGGAAAAGAGAGAGGAGGGTCCAAATGCATAAGAAAGCAGTTTGCTTGAAGTTGGACAGAGCATGGAATCTGAGGCTCTCTCTCGGGGGACCTGCCCTGACCTTGAGGACTGTGATTCAGTCGGGAGAGGGACTCAGATGAAGGCTTTAAGCCTTTCCCATCCCATCTGCCTCCACTGTCGTCAGCCAGCCTGCAGATTTGGTGTGCATGTTGAAAGGACACAGTCCTTCTGGGATGGGTATGTGTCAGGGACAGTGGTGGACAAGGCCTATGAGCTAAAGGGCACAAAGTGAAGAGTCGAAGAACACGGAAGGATGGTCAGCCACATATGCACTGTGCAAAGCTATAACCAGTAAGGAGATGATCTAAGTCAGGTACACCTATAATCGCAGCTCTTGCGGGTTGAGGCAAGATCAGAATTTGAGACCAGTTTAAGCTATATTGGGAGACCCTATCAAAGACTAAAAGTTTTGTATGGCTCAGTGTGTGCCTTGCAGGCACACAACACTGGGTTCAGTCCCCACTAGCATAAAACTGCAAGCCCATAATCCCAGCAGTAAGGTTGTGGAGGTAGAAGGATCAGGACAAATTCATCCTCAGCTCTATAGCGACTATGAGTCCAGCCTGGGCTACTTGAAACCCTGTCTCAAAAAACAAACAAGAAAACCCTAAAGGTAGTGGTGCTCTCATGATTGTACCTGTTGAAAGTGCAGATTTGGAACATTGACCAGGTTTCAGAACTCTGGTTTTAATGTCCCGGCTTCTAGTTCTTACCCTGCTGCTGGTGAGAAGTGAGCTAACTCTGGGTGGTTTTGAGAGAACTTTTTAACACAATGGATGTGTACTGATGTTCTTTGACATCAAAGCATGTGATCTTATAAACACAACTGCTCCAAACAGTACCTCTTACTACTGCTTATACAGCAGGATCACCCAGGAAAATATTTTCACATAGAAACAAACACCAGCAATGACAAAATGACATTTGGATCCTACCTTAGTTCATCACAGCAGGAATGAGATGCCCCTGCCTTAGATGTTTTCTAAAAGTTTCAACCTTCACTGGGAAGGATTATGGTAGGCTAGGAGGATGGTTTTAAAGTACTGTTTGGATGAACCACTTTAAATAAGCACTATAATATAAATATAAATATATATATAACTTAAATATATAGTATATATAGTTTATGCATCCTGTGTGATGCTGATAACTGAAGTTTGCTTGGTCTCGCACTGTCAAGATTAACTCTCATTCTGGGAGACAAAGCTGAACCAAAGGAAAGGAAAGGAATTATAGGGACAGTGGTGCATGCTTGTCAATCAGTACCAGGATGTAGAGGGAGGAGGAGCAGGCATGCAAGGCTATTCTTGTCTAAATAATGACTTTGAGGCTAGCCTGGGCTATATTCTGAATGTCAAAAAATAAAACCACCACCACCACCACCAACAACAACAACAAAAAAAAAATCTCAGCAAAACTCAAAAATAAAGAACACTGGAGAGAAGGGCAAATGTTTAAAAAACAAACAAGCAAGCAAGCAAAGCCTGTAAGGCGTGGTCATGACAACAGCAACTGTTTGCTTCTTCGCTAGGAGCAATAAAATCAGGGACACTTTATGGAAGTGCCTGGTAAGGGACTGAGGTGGAATCTGAATCAGTCACTATGACTGCCAGTTTCTGCTGAGACAGGCAACTTAAAAACAAGAAAACTCGGTAGGCTTCAGCCGTCCAGACGCGTGTTGTTTTCCTCTGGGAGCCTGCCCATCGTAACCAAAGCAATTGCTTTGCCTGGTAAAACAGGAAGAAGCCAGTGTCATATGTTCCCAACCAAAACACAACCACAATGACCTAAAACCTCCCACTAAGCTCCACCTCCAGGAGATTCCAAAACTCTCCAACAGCTCCTAGCAAAGGGTCAAGTGTTTGGCACTTGGGCCTCTGAACCTACATTTTCACACACAAGCTGTTCTTTCTTCACTCTGATTTCCCTTCTGTCATTTGCCCTTTAGATCCTCCTCCCTTGCTTTCTGTTCAGCCGATACAAAAACAGGTGAAAAGCCAACGATACAATCAACCTTAAACGTACAGGGGACGTCTCTTTACCCCTTCATCCCTGTATCCATCACAGTGTAGCTTCATGCACACAACGGCATCTCTGGAACATCTTCTGTGCTGTGTATCCTCTTTGCTTTTGAGTGTGGCTGGCAATGTTCTCAGCCCGCATTGTCGCAGCTCCCACACTTCCTTACATCCTAAGAAGTCTAGATCATGCAGAGTACTAAGGCTTCTCCGGTAAGGGTGACTCTAAAGCAGAGGGTGGGAAACCAAGACACGGCTGTCACCCCGGAGTCACAGGAGAGCATTGGGAGAAAACCCTGGGGACATGCCGGTGTGAGATGGGACACGAAAAAGGTGCCCACACCCCTTCCTCTATTCTTCGGTCTGTTAAATGGGGATAATGGCTCTGTGTTCGCCTACCTTAGAGAGACATTACCAACTCTATTTAAAGGCTCTTCCCATGAAAGCTGCTGTGTAATTACCAAGAGCAGCTATGATAAAGAAACCTAAATACAACAGCGAATCAGCTGGAACCAATTCTCAGAGGAGTTTACTTCTCTGGAAATTTTTAAGAAAAGTGTAGCAGCTCCTCTTTGGGGAGTGCTGAACTCCATTCCACGTTTATGTTTCTGGAAAGCTAGCCGACTTTTGAAGCTTCCTCCTGCCCAAGGACTCAGGGTCTTCCTTTGCCTGTCTTCCCTTATAGGCTAAGTGATTTCCATCTGAAGTTACCTTTTTCACTTCTGATTTTTTTTGTTTTTTCACATCTTGACTCACAACGTCTCTTGCAATGAAAATGGATTTCAAGCGAGGCATTCATCTACAGGATAGGAAAAGAGAGAAAACATAGATATTGCAACCCAATGGGGAAATACGTACCTCAGAGATGGCGGGTGATGGTCATCTAAGATAGTTCTGACGAGAATTGAGGACTGGGACAGTGGTTGGTGGGTAAAGCACTTGCTGACCAAGTGAAGACCTGACCAAGTGAACACCCGTTAAAAGCCAAACAGAGTGGCATTGTTGGTAATCCTAGCATCCCTGTGGTAAGATGCGAGACAGGGATGCCAGGCAGCTAGCTGAACACAGCCAGCAAATGCCAACAGCAAGATGCTGTTCTGAAGGCGGGGAAGGAGAGGACTGATGCACAGATGCCTTCCAAGCTTTGCACATCTTGACACACCAGCTGTGCCGTGCACACACCTGCACGCACAAAACCACACACATACATGCACACATACCACACACACCACTTTAAAAGAAGAGGGCTGAAATAATCGATCATTCATGTCAACCTGTGCCAAGATTCGTTGACAAACTATGGATCACATGGGATCAGAAGGACAAAAAAACAAGGACCCTGCTCTGACTTGCCTGAGAGAACTCCTCCAATAGAAAGAAGTTGGTGGGGTTCACTGGAAAGAAGGGGTACAGAGCTGGTGAGATGACTCAGGAGCTGACAGCTCCTGCTGTCAAGCTCGAGAATGATGACCTGAGTTGGGTCCCCAGTGGTGGAAGGAGAGAACATATTCCTACAAGTGCACACCAGCACACAGGCATCCCCATGCATACACACGCAAAATAAATAAATGAATGTCATTTTGCAAAATCAAAAGAAACTACAGCTGCAAAACCCAAAGAATACGGTAAGTGGGTAGAAGAGCCATGGGCAAATTAAAATTGGTGACTTAGCTATCCTGAGTTCATGGACTACCATTAGAGAGAGGCCGGTCTGATAAGGAACTGGGCAAACTGAATATATGAATAATATCTAGGTCAGCATCACTGTTAGAAGCTCAATGGTTTTATATTTTTGTTAATCTTGCATATGGATTATTAACTATTCTGGTTATTTCTAAATAGCACAATATATAGTATATGAAAGGCTCAGCAATAAAATCTCCAGGATTCAGATGTTATTTTCACATTAGTGCTTTGTAAGGTTAAAAATTATGCATAATAATAATAACCATCATTTATCAATTGATCACTGTGGGAGCTACATGAATTTTTTTTTGTATATAATCTAGATGTCAACTAAGAGGCTTTCCCAGGTCTGGTAAGATTGCTACAGAGCTCATCCATTCTCACGGCTTGTGGAAATGGATTAGGCAGATTAAATGCTTGTGTCCCTGTACCTTCAAAATTCCTATGTGAAACTTAATCTCCCATCACGACTGCCCTTTGGGTCTGTGAGTTGACTCATAAGGCTGTGCGTGTGTGATGTAATTAGTGGACTCTACAGAGGAGACAGGAAAAAGATTGCTTTCTCCTCCCATCCCCAAGTCGTCTCTCTTCCTGAGGAAGAAACAAAAGGTTGGCCACATCAGCTAACATCTTCATCTTCTCAGTCTCCAAGCTGAAACATAAAGATCTGTTTTTCATCCTGAGGTGATTTTGTTACACAGCCTGAACTGATTCAGATACCCATTCTCATCCCTGTGGGTTTTGGAGCCAGTGTTTTCCTGTCCCCACCAGGTCCTCCCATACATTGCTGCCATATTTACACACACTGCCTTAAGACAGCCCTCAGCCTCCAATGGGCGTGGTCAGGACCACTGAAATTTGAAGATCATGGAAAAATGTCACAAGTTCTTTCCATCTTTTCCAACCTCTCATTACTGGATTTGTTTTCTCCCTTCACAAGGCAAAGACATTCTGCTTTTAGGGTGTCATTCGCTAAGAGACAGGCTTCAGTTACAAATAGTGACCACTTACTGTCTCATCACAACAGCATGGCTTCTCTGACCCTTGTAACATTGCTGTAAGCAGACAGGAGGCGTCCAAGACCAGGAGTCAGTTTAGAACTAGGGCTGAGGCAGTAAGTCAGTGGGTAAACAGATAGCTTACTGAGCAAAAGCAATGTACTGAGTTCAAATCCCCAGAACCCATATAAAGCCCAGGTACAGTAGTGTGTCCATGTAATCCCAGCGTTTCTGTGGCAAAACTGGAAGCACAGAGCACAGAATCCCCAAAAGCCTGAAGATCAGCAGTGAACAGCAAAGAGACCCGTGACCCTGACTAAAATTAGCTAGAGTGAGGACTGGCACTGGAGGCTGACAGTGACCTCCAGGGGAATGCAGGCTCTGTCACTTCTAGTAGTCTGATTCGGGTGGAGATGTCAAGCATGCAAATGACACAAAGGGATTGTTTATATTGATGATGACAAAGACACAAAATGCTGCTTTGTGTAAATATTCCTTACTGCTATGTGTCCTGGCTCACACCGTTAATCCCAGCACTCCAGATGCAGAAGCAGGCAGATCTCTGTGAATCTGAGGTCAGAGCCTGATCTGCAGAGAGAGTTTCAGGACAAATATGGCTATGTAGAGAGGCCCTGTCTTTAAAAGCCTAAATAAATAAATATTTAGTACAAATGGCAGAAGTAAGTTTGGGGTCATTTCATGAATTGTTGAAAATTCTATCCAAGCCTAAATTCATTTAATGTATTTATTTATGAACTCAAGCTAGCAACTCAAACAGCAATTTCAACATCAAACATTCCAACACAATCCAATCCAAAGGTATACCAATTAGAAAATCTATGTCTTCCATAATTAAGTCATAACATTTCTATAAAAACATAAAAATTTGCATATAGAGAAAATGCTGTAGTTCTCAATACTCAGTAACCATCTTTGAGCTGAGCTGTGCAGGCAGGTGCTGTTGGCATGATAACATACACAGAACAAAGTGCACATATCTGTGTTCAGAACGAGGGCTGCGGTGAGGTCATTCAATGCAACATGGGCAAACACTGCCCAGAACACCAGGGATTCTTTACAAATTCGATTTTGAATTAATTTTTGGTCATTGTAGACCCAGAAGCCTTTTACTGTTGCCAAATTTTTAAAAAGAGACTGTAATGTAGAACATCTCTGAGGGTTATTCAACTTACCATGGGGGATGTGTGAAATTAACACTCCCACTACTTTCAACAAGACAGTGGACTGAAAAGTAAGGTCTATTTTGTTATAAATTTCTATAAAAATAAGGGCCGGAGAGATGGCCCTAGCAGTTCAGAGAGCTTACTATTCTTGCGGGGGACCAGGGATTGGCTGTTGGCACTCACATGGGGGCAGCTCACAACTGCTAGTAACTAGATCCCAATGAATCTGACACTCTCTTCTAAACTCTGCAGGCACCAGGAGCCCATGTGATGCACATGCAAACATTTAGGCAAAGTATCACACACATAAAACAAAATGAATAATTTTTTTAAAAAGTACATTTCTGCATCATGTTGAGAGCCAAACCAAGTCTTGAGTCTAGATGTGTAGGTGTTAGGATCTTCACACAGTCTGATGACTTAGTTACTTTCCTATTGCTCTGAAGAGACACCATGACCAAGGAAACCTATAAAAAGAAAAGGTGTGTTGGGGACATGCTTACAGTTTCAGAGCATGAGTCCGTAAGAATCAAGATGGGGAACATGACAGCAAGCAGACAGGCATGGTGCTGGAGCAGTCACGGAGAACTTCCCTGTTGAGACAAGCACCAGGCAGAGAGAGAACCAAATGAAATGCTTTGGGTTTTTGAAATCTTCAAAGTCTATCCCCACTGTCACACCTCCTTCAACAAGGCCACACCTCCTAATCCTTCCCAAATAGTTCTGCCAACTAGAGACCAAGCATTCAAATATATGGGCCTATAAAGGCCATTTGCATTCAGACCACCACAAATGAGAAACACTATTGATTTCTTTTTATGTATATGAGTATTTGCCTGTATGTGTATGTGTGTGCACAACACACATGCCTGGTGCCCTGTGAGGCCAGAAGAAGCCACTGGGTCCTTTGGAGTTATAGACAGTTGTAAACCAACATGTGAGCACTGGGACCTGAACCCAAATCCTTTAGAAGAGTAGCAAGTGCTTTTAGCTGCTGAGCCATCTATTCAGTCCCATATTACTGAATTAAAAAAAAAAAGAGGTTTCATCCATGGAGTCAGAACTCTAAGAATTGCAAACTGAGAATTTCTGCTATGAAGCTAAGATGTTTAAGCCCCTCGGGTAATCCTGAGAACCTGTTAAACTTGGGTATCACTAAACCTGTATCCTCTATGTTTTCTTCCAATTTCATGATTTAATTCTTTGAATGACCCTGCAGAGCGCCTTGTTTCACAAACATGAAAACTGTATAGCATCTATGAAAAGAATTTTGTCCAAATGCCTATAACCCTGCTGAATTTTTCTCACAGATTAAAATTCTTCTTGTAATCTCAAGAACAGGAACTTTTATCCATATATCCTGGAACAGATCACTTTATCTGGCCTGTTTCCCAATTATGAAAGTTCCAAATCACTGAGATATAAATAAATGAGACTTTACCACACTCAGAACACCAGTGTGATGAAAAATCTGTTTACAACAGGAGGTTCTAGGTCATCTTTCAATCATTCATCCCCTGAACCAAAGTAGGTATGCAGGAGAGTGCACGCACATGCACACCCAGACGTGACACATGGTAAATGTTGTGTGGTCACTGAGCCAGAATCAAGGAGACCTTCAAATTCCATCTTCTTCTTCACAGTATATTTCTGGCTACAAGAATCAGAGGCATCCAAATGTTGTTGACATGACGTGCACAAGCTTTCTCTTTATATTTCTCCCATTTCGTATCTTTTAAATACTGTATTTTGATCCTGGAGATGTTAAAGGGAGTAATAAAAGAAATATTCTTAAATAATAAAATCTGTAAACTGAAAGTGTTAATGAAAACTAAACTAAAGAGCTAAAACGTATACCAACTTGCCCTATTACGATGTCCTAATTCTTGTAGTAAAACAACACTTTTAGATTTTGCCTAATAAATTTGAACTGCTAGAACTGTTTCAGAGAAAGAACAAATCATTGAAACTTCCTTCAGCTCAGTTAGTCCAGATTCATTTAATTTTAGTTTTACAAATAACAATATGTATTATATATACTCATCGTTGTACAGAATGTTGGGTTTCATATAGATAATTCCTTTTAAGTATGCCATGTAAGTTGACAAAGCAGAGTATTATTTAGGGTAAAAAAGTATTAATACTGGGTAGGACAGCTGAGTTACAAGGTTTAGAAATGAACGGAATGAACATATAATATGAATATAAACACAACAGTATGAAAGGTTTGAAAGGTGTCTGTGTCATGGAAGAAAGTTCTACATGACAAAGGCAAGTCCTGCCCTCTGGTGGAAATCATGTAACCCCTGGAGAAAATAGGCAGTCTCTTTTCTCCTGCAGAATTCTCCATTGCATATCCATGAAGACTTGGTTGGGTGTGGGGATTTGTCTCCTGTTAGGTAGAGTCTTTCAGTGTTACTGGCTAGCTAGCCCTTCAGTTGTTTCATTGTTGACAAAGTTGGAGGCTTTGGCCATTTGCCAGCTGTTCAAGACCCCTCTGTGGCGAAATAAAGTCTGGTTCTTAGAGAACCAAAGCACCTTGAATGCTTTGAGTCGATGCCTCAAAGACTCCAGGTACTCTTCTCATCCTTAATTACGAACCAAAAGCAACGCCACTGTGGAAAAACACTAGCGAGATTGTTCCAGAGAAACTGACCTAACCAGTGAATAAGATGACTTTAACAGATAAACACGAGCCGAGCATGTAACTCATTTGCTCATCTGCTGATCTTATTTTAAAACAATACTTTAAAACATAAATATAAGATATTCAAGCTGGGTGTGGTGGCACACGCCTTTAACCCCAGCACTGGAGGCAGGCCTCTGTGAGTTTGAGGCTAGCCTGTTTTATAAAGTGAGTTCCAGGACAGTTAAGGCTGTTACACAAAGAAACCCTGTCTTGAAAAAAATGCTTTTTCATATATATATTATGTATAAATATAATATATACAATATATATAATAAAATATATTTAGCCTTACTAATTTTTTTTTAGCAAACCCTGATTCCCAGAGCTCTTTCTCCATGTCAGCATGTGTAAACTGGTCCTATCTGGACTCTGACAGCATGTGTGCAGATGATACTAGGACAGCCACATAATTGTGACTTCCACCGACCAGACTACCTTCATGAATTTACATGCACCAAGCTGCTTTCATCATAACTTCTCTCACACAAATAGAATGCTTGGTTATTTGGGCCAAGCAGTTTAAAGAAGATAAAAAAGATCCATCTATCAATTTTGTGACCATGCCTTTATAAAACTAAATGGCACAGGACTTACATGTATGTTACATCCAAATAAAAAAGAAGGACGTTTGATGCAGATATTCGTTTGTCTCACAAGTCACTGATGACTGAAGTTCCTAACGTAGTTCATCTTAGTTACTTTCTTCTATTTGAATGTGCCAGCTAGTGGTCTAGAAGGCATCCGGGTACAGTCTGAATGTGTATTCACTTTGAAGAAATCGACTCTGTGTGTTTTTAATTTTGTTCAACTATATCCACAGGATGGAATAAAAGGAGTGTTTCAAGCTGCCAAATGTGTGGCTCATTTATCTATTGATACAGCTCCCCTGTCCATGGCTAGTAGTGTAGTTCCTCCAAAAGGTACTATCCCTACTGAGGCATACATGCTCAATGCACTCAAGGCATCCAAAGGCACCAGAGTTTCATTAAAGGAATTCTCTTGTTCCCTTCTTTCATATGGAAATGTCATTAACCGGATTAAGTTAACTCTCTGCGTATTAGGTTTCTAACCTACACGGAGAGCTTCTGCCGGGGGCCTATTTCACCAGGCCTCACGGATTCCGAGTCATGGCATGGGTTGCCATTAGATTTAAGAGGAACTCCTCTGTATCTGTTGACTTTCTTCTTCAATCATGGCTGTTCCATTTCCTTCACAGCCAACCACCTTGAGTCTTTCAGGTAAATGAAAAGTTCAATTATATGTAAAGTGAGTGTTAAATCAGCAGGCCCCTTGTGGGGGTCTGGGCATTCTCTCCCTGCTTCAGTGGCAAGTGTGCTCAATCCATTACTGTTCCCGAGGATTGTACATCCATCAGGTCATGTGGGCCGGCCAGGGTGCATCTTAGAGCTTTTACTGCATATGAGACGTTGCAGGCCTGTTCTCAGGAACTGCCAGGCAGACTGGGAATCACAGTCACGGTTAATAGCAGCGAATTGCCAGCTCTTGATGGGTGGGTAGTCACTCCTTTCAGTGGTTGCCCCCTGGGGGAGAAGGTAGAAAAACAGAGGGAGGGAATTAGACTGACTTTGCACAGTTGAGCAGGTTCATGCCGCTGGATCAGTGGCAAGCACTGGCAGGGCTCCACTCTGGGGAGGCTCACGACGACATCACAGTCTCATTTTTACCAATTGGTACTGCTGTATTACCAGTGGAGCACAGGGGGAGAGCAGAGGGGAGGGTGAGCTGAAGTGGGGGGAGGGGATGGAGGCAGAAGTCTAGGCTAAATTAAACAAACAAACAAAACCAAAATGCATGCTCAGACAGGTTCACAGACCCCAGTTAGCCCCATGTTAATTGTACAAGACTGGTATTTGAAGTTCCCTGAGTGATTAAAGGGTAGACTCCCAAACTCTCTGCATAACCTTAATTTTTTCAAGGTTCTTTGAGTGGAGAATGGCTTATAATAATGATTTTGACTAATACATTTTTTTGACATGCAACTTTAATGCTTAGCCCGAGTACAACTCTAGAGCATTTCATGTGTACTCAGCTGTAAAGAGCGATGATTTAAAGGGCTAATATAAGGGAAAGGTCGTTCTAGAATGAACCTCTAACAAATTGCATAAAGGAAGCTTATTATTCCATGAGTATAGGGATATGAAGCTCTTCCGATCATTTTTCTGCTTGATTCAAAAAGAATTGTTGAGATATGAATGGGAGAAGAAAGAAAAATGAAACAGAAAATGCGCAAGCAAGGAACATTCTTTTGATGGTTACGATTCTGTTGCCACCTAAAAGACTCTACAATAATGTGCTTATTCATCTCCTCTTTTGTTTTGGGTGAAGAATTCGCTCTAACAAGAAAATGCTGCTGTTGGTTGGAGGATTGCCTCCCGGACCGGACCGGCTCCCCAGCAATCTGGTCCAGTATTACGATGACGAAAAGAAGACCTGGAAAATACTCACAAGTGAGTGCCCGCCCTGTTTATCTCAGGCTGGAGTTGTCTTGATGAATTAAAAAATGCGGTTAATCATATCAGACACTGTATTGATCTGCTACCCTTTGGAGGTTTGTTTGTATATCATGGGAGATTTAAAGACTAAATTAACATTGCCTAGGTGGCCAGTTTGGTAGTTGAACATGCCTAAATTGCCTAAATTAACGTTGCCCTGGTTTGTGTCTCTCTGTGTGTTGGAATGGATGGGGGTGGGGCAGGGAGCAGAAATCTTCCCCTAGAGATGCTTCAGCTGGAGTTTTTGTTGTCATTGATAAAAAAAACCGGAAGGTTGTTTCGTCTAAACACCAGTAAGTTTTCTCATGTCAAAATGGTACGTATTTTAGTTCATTCTCTCTGTAACCAACATCAGTTTGCTTTTTAAGTATCCTGGCCCACCTTTAGTCTGGAGGACCAGGTATTTCCAGAAATGGCCTCCGTAGGCTGTTCCAAAGCTTGATGGACAGATGTGTTCATGGCTTCCCCCTGCTGCATTAAACTGTGCCTGCAAACGTGCAGGCAAGGCTCTCCTCTCCTTAAAGGGTGATTGTGTTTTACAGCAGAACTCTTGCCTAGGGCACTGAGATTTGGAACATATTGTTGTATCGGTTACGATGCCTGATCTGATGCAGTCATGGTGTCTAAAGTCATCGTTTCTTGAGTGCAGCAGGCGGCTCACACCAGTCCCCTTGTGGGCACAGTGGCTGCACTGGTCAATAAAACTAAATTTTAACTGTCAAAATTGCCCAGAGCTGTATAGATAAAATAATAAATGAACAATTTTGATCCATGAATCAAAGCCATACATTTAAAACCAACAAAAGTGAAAGTTAGCTTCCTTGTTGTGTATGTCTTTCACGCATTTGTGTATTTTAGCAGCTTGTTCTTGTAAAATCGTTTCCTTGGATCTCCCTGAAAGCCCCTTCAAATAAGAGAAGCAGGAGAAGAGTTTCCCTTAAGAGCAGAATGGGAGTGAAGGCATATGAGGTGGAGCATGAAACAATATACTTAGGAGCTGGCCTCCCCCTCCCCAAAACCTGCAGCAGCATGGTGCAGGCACTGCTTCGAGAAGGCTCCCTGGGCGCCACTATACTATGGGTGTAGTAAGGAAGGAGCTGACAAGAAACAGCAAGATTAAGCATGACAAGGAAAAAAATAAGTTAATGAGGTCTTAAAAATGTGTTGATTCTCTTTGGGTGAAAATACCATTTACCATGGGTTAGACATCTTAGTGAGTGAGCCAGCTGTACTCTAAAGATGCATCGGAGACTAAACTGAAGTCAGAGAAGCCGTGCTTTGACAGCACCTTTTCTGGTCAACAGAGAACTGGGCAGGTGGCATGCCAACTCAAAGGGTAGATGGGAAGACGAGAGATTTGCAGAGAGACAACCCTAAACACAGCATAAGAGATGCCAAGATCTTTAACTTCACTAATAAAAGCTACACATTGACAAACCCACCTGCTTTCCCGACTACTTCACACTGCACCCAAAGGGGGATTTATTGAGACCCTCCATGCAAGGGACAAGCATCTCCAGAAGGCCTTATGTTTGAACTTTTACATATATTTACTTGTTTGGTGCATGCGTGTGTGTGTGTGTGTGTGTGTGTGTGTGTGTGTGTGTACACCACAGTGTCCATGTGGAAGTCAGTAGATAACTTGAAGGAATTAGTTTTCGCCCTTGATCATGTGGGTTCTGGGCATCATCACGCTTGGCAGCAAGTGACTTTATCCTCTGAACAATTTTATCAGTCCCTTGTCTACTTTAAGCTATGCTCAGAGATAGACTGTCAGGTTTCTTACCCAAACTGGGACAGTTTTGAACATGAAAGGCAATCTGCTAATTATGCCTGACGCTAGCCATAGGCTGTACCATACAGTCGTCTCCTGATTTAAAACTTTCATATTGCCTGCGAGACTCTACTTTCATGGCTGAAAAGCATCAACTTTCACATTTGGACTTGAACAGAGACATCTAACTTTGACCGTGTCCTACAGACATTCTGGGTCTGTTTCTCATCTGTTGGTCCCTTGAGTGTTTTAAGGGACACATCATCCAGCATGCAGCATGGACTCAATACATTGCAAGTGCTCTCACTAGCTATTGTTAATGCTACCGCCAATGGTAGCACAAGAGTTTTGTCCATATACTGGAAGTGGGTCAGTCACTGCCACTTCTCCAAGCAGAGTAGAAAAACACAAGTTCACCATACTCATCCAGAGTAGGAAGCCCGTTGTGAGAAACAATAATCCGCAGGCTAAGAAATAATATTGGATACCTACCTCTCAACTCATCTAAAATGAGATAAAGATACACACATTCTGACATAAACAAATTCCCACAGCGAGAACACGCGTAAGGACTTTGAGCCTTCCTTCTATCCCGAGGCACACTCAGCTCGGAAATGGAAGTCTTCTCTGTTCCCTGCCAGTCTGGGACCCTGTGGCCCCAAGTGACAGCATGGTTTTCACACTTGTTAAAGAAATGATGTTACTTTAATATTGGATAATTTCTGTTAGTTTGCATTGTTTAAACTAAATTTGAAATTCCTACAAGTCAGAAAAAATAAGTTCTTGCCAGTTCAGGGTTTCATGTTATTTTGGATATGAAATTAGGAATGGGGAAAAAGTCTTTCACTAGTAAACAAAAATATTCAGATTCTCCCCAAATCTCCGATGAAACACGGGGGGCTGTAGAACTTTCCACTGCCATTCTTTTGACCTAGAAGGACTAATTTAGTTCTCAGAGAGGGCCGGATGGTAGTTGAGGGTGGTGACAGGCTCCCAGCTCAGGGTCTGCTTGTTAATGAAAAGACTGTTCCCAGGCAGACTAACAGCATATCAGCCAACAAGCTCCTGACACCTGGGATTAGCTGGAGTTTTGGAGCCTTGGAGTATTTTTCCCACTTAGCTGGAGCAGATGTTAGGTTATTCTACTGCTACCCAGCTAGTGACACACGCGTACATACACACACACACACACACACACACACACTCACACACACACTGCCTTGTGGGAGCTATGCCATTTACATATTTTATATAACAAAGAGGAAGTAAAAGGACTTGGGGACAATCACATTAGAAATACCCGACTGAAGCACACAGGCGAGTTGCAGGAGGGAAGGAGCACTGGGAGAAGACGGAGAGAAAACTTCCAGGGTTGTAGGTGTGTGCCTAGAAGGCAGAAGCCCCTAAATTCCTACCCTGGTATTACAAAATCAAGCAGTAAATAGGAGACTACAGCCTTCACCCCGCAAACAGCAACAGGGACAGTTGCTTTCCCCAGAAGACTGCCTTGCTCACAGGCTGGCAGAGACCGACTGCTCTTTTATTCTGATTTGGAAAGATCATTTATTATAACATTTGAGAGCTGAGGTCTAGGAACACTGACGAAGCTCTCCCACCTCTGTCCCCAATGCACTAGAAATAACATCTGAAACTGACCATGCAGCCCTTGGAACTGTGGCATGTTGGGAGCAGTAGCAAAACTGGTTCGTTGGCTCTTTTGCCCTTTAAGAACAAAAAGGGTGGTATCAGAGAGGTACCGCAGGTAAAAGCACTGCCCGCTCTTCCAGAGGATCCAGGTTCCATTCCCAGTGGCGCACACATTACTCCAGTTACAGAGAATCTGATGTCTTCTTTTGGCCTCCATGGGTACCAGACACACATGTGGTGAACAGACATACGTGCAGGCAAAACATAAATGCAAAGTAAGTAAATCTTTACAAAGAAAACCAATTAGTAAAATTTAAACAATAAAAGAACAAAGGAGAAGTAGAAATGCACTTTTATTCATTTCTATTTCGCAGAGTTCTTTCTCTGTTTTTAACTCCTGTGTGCAACTCCCCATTTCCCTCTAAGTTTCTTAGAAAGCAGGATAGGGGTTGAATACTAAAATAGCTGGTGTAGAAAAGCAGGCCTCCTGCCCTGTAAGCCCTCGGTCTTTGGCACAAGAACCAAGCCAATGAATTCCCTTGCCCAGTGTCCCTTTTGCAGCAGAGTTCTTGTTCCATACTCAAGCTGACACGAAGTTCACATGCGGGAGACCCTTAGCATTTTCCAGGGGACCGTGCTGAAAGCCTGGGGATCC